>PVKV010028463.1:0-24956 GCA_004027835.1 Alouatta palliata
TCTATGCCTCCATCCATCCATCCATCCATGTCTCCAACCATCCATTCATCTATGCCTCCATCCATCCATCCATCTATACCTCCATCCATCCATCCATCTATGTCTCCATCCATCCATCCATCTCTCCTCCATCCATCCATCATCCATCATCCATCTTCCATCCATTTGTCCATCCATCATCCACTCATCCACCCATCCAAAAAATACCTGGCCTTGATAAGTACCAGCCCGTGTGTGGACTCTCTGCCCTTCCCCACCTCATGTACACTTCACATGCTTTTGTTGCTGCTGGAGGAACTCTTGAGGAAGCTGAGGGAACTGGGCAGGTAGTAGAAGCTGGAAGGGCAGGGAAGTCCATGAGCAAACTTTGCCACTGCAGAGGCAGGGTGAAGGATGGGTCATCAGTCTGCACCTCTGCCTGGCACCTGCAGGGTTTCATTCCCACAAAAAGGCTCTCCCTCCTCAACCCAAATCCCCCCAAGAAACCCCTCCTTGAGCACAGGGTCTGAAAAACCTTTGAATGATTAGCGAGCAGAGAAAGGGGAGCTTAACACTGTGGATGTGAGAGTCAGGGGCCATTAACTGGGGACCAGCTTGCCCTCCATGCCTTCCTCTGGGTGACCAGGTGTGCCCCCTGCCCTTTGCCAGCACCCTGGCCAAGATGAGGGTGGAAGTGTGGATGTGACCCTCCCATGATCCCTTTCTGTGGTCTCTGCTGCTGGACCTGGGCCAGCATTCCAAGACCCTCAAGGTTCTCTGCCAGGCCCCTCCTTGGTGGCAGCAGCAGAGAAGATGTCCAGTTTCCTGACGGGCATGGCCAGTGGCAGCCAGCAGCAGAACCAGGCAACCTGGCTCTCAGTTCAGCTGAATGAGATCCCAAGCTCTCAGCCCTTCAGGCCGTCAGCTCTCCACTGCGGGTGGCAGAGGGTGGGGTCAGCGACAAGCACGGGCCACGCCCTCTGCATGCCTGGCCGTGTGGAGTCCTCCAGGCAGTGGCAAGTGAGGGGAAGTGGGAAATTTGCAGAAAGCCAGGGGACCAGAACTCAGGTCTGTGCCTCTCAGGACCTGAGAAGCCCCTTAGGAACATGGGCCCATGTCCCCATCCGTGTGGGAGAAATGTGAGTGACTGCGTCCTGGCGGCGGCTCTGGCCTGAGAGTGAAGCAGATGGGCGAGGCTGGAGTGGGTGGCTGCCCAGGGAGACGCGGGGCTCGCTCGGGGCCAGGGAGGTGTGCAGGGACAGAGACACACCCTGCAGAGCATCTGGAGGTCACCTGAGTTTCTGTTTCTGTGGCCTCCTTGGAGGGGCGTTTTAGGACCGTGGAATCTTTCCATCACTGAGAAGTGTGAGTAGCAAGTGGAACTCCCTAGACTCTCAGCAGTTGTGTGGCCAGGCGGGTCCACGGCAACGGATGCCGTGCCACCCTGTCCTGTTCCCACCTGGGGCCCTGGTGTGTGGCACGTGTCACTCCCACACCTGGCTGTCACTCTTCCCTTCGGTAATCCATGTGTGGGCCTGGGGGGCTTCCAGGCGCCTGGAGAAGTGGCCACATTGCTCTGTGTCACTGTGGCCCACAGTGAGGCCATCAGTGCCTGGTGTGGTGAAACTCTGGTTGTGCTCATTGAGGCCTGTGAGATAGGAGGTCACTCCTCCTCAACCAGCATCTCCCTGGTGACCGGTGACAAGCGTTTCTGCCTAGGTGCCCAGGCGCTTGCCTCTCCGCTGCTGTAAAATGGCCCTTTACAGCCTGTACCTATGTTTCCACTGGATTGTGTAATCATTTCTATTTTTTCTTCTTGTGGTTCATTTTTATTTTATTTTATTTTTTTGAGATGGAGACTTGCTCCATTGCCCAAGTTGAAGTGCAGGAGTGTGATCTCAGCTCACTGCAACCTCCACCTCCCCAGTTCAAGTGATTCAGCAATTCTCTTGCCTCAGCCTCCAGAGTAGCTGGATATACAGCCACGTGCCATCATGCCTGGCTAAGCTTTTTGTGTTTTTAGTAGAGATGGGGTTTCACCGTGTTGCTCTGGCTGGTCTTGAACTCCAGACCTCGTGATCGTCACTGCTTCTGGCCTTGTTTTATTTTTTGAGACAGAATCTCACTCTGTCACACAAGCTGGAGTGCAGTGGTGCGATATTGGCTCACTGTAGCCTTGACCTCCTGGGCTCAAGCGATTGCTGGGACCACAGGTGCAACTCACCACACCTGGCGAATTTTTGCATTTCTTGTGCAGACAGGATCTCACCGTGTTGCCCAGATGGTCTTGAACTCCTGGGCTCAAGTGATCCTCCTGCCTCAGCCTCCCAAAGCACTGGGATTACAGGTGTAAGCCGCCACACCTGGCTTACTGTGGTTTATTTTTTAATGAACAATTTTATTTTGTTTATCTTATTTTATTTTATGTTTTTTGCTTGTCTGTTTTTTGAGACAGAGGCTCCTTCTCTCGCCCAGGCTGGAGTGCAGTGGCACGATCTCGGCTCACGGCAGCCTCCGACACCTGGGTTCAAGCGATTCTCCTGCCTCAGCCTCCCGAGTAGCTGGGATTAGAAGCGTGTGCCACTGTGCCCGGCCTAATGAACATTTTATTAAAAGACATTTTATTAAAAATACATACAGGGAAAATGCAAAACAAGTGTGCACGTGGTTGAATCTTCACAAAGTGGACATATCCATGTATTCAGCTATCAGGTGCAGAAACAGCCCGGATCCCAGGTGCCCCAGGGGCTCCTCCCACCACTCCCACCTTCCACTCCAAAGGCAGCAGGAGGCAGCGTGGATTCCTCCCACCGCCTGCACTTTACCTAAGCGGAAGCATGCAGCGGGCTCTCCTTTATGTCTGACTTCTGTGCACGGCCCGTGTTTGTGGGGCACACTGTGTCATCGCAGGGAGAAATCGTTCTTGTTCCCCTGCAGTATCCCCCCGTTTCAATGTCTATTTATTTATCCATTCTAATATTGACGGACTTTTAACAAGTTTCCAGTTTTAGATTATTTTGCTGAAAAGTCTTACTGATGTTCTTGTAAACGCCTTTTGATTTGCACCCACGCCACTGCTCCAGTTTGAACCTGGGGTGGAATTCTTGGGCTGGGGCACGTGTTCTAGTCTGGGGGGACTTGCTGACAGGCTCTCAAAGCGACTGCCCCCACGAACGCCTTTGTGCACTGTGGGGAGCTCCTGTGGCTCCCTGTTCCGGCCAGCACTGGGCTTCCTGACCCTTCAAATTCAGCCAAGATGCAGGTCTGTGCTGGCGGCTCGTGTGCTCAGAATTTGCATTTTCCTGATGGCTGAGGCTGGGAATTCTTAAATGTTTATCGGCCATTCGCTGCTCCTTTTCCGTAAATAGCCTGTTGGAGATGTTTGTCCAGGCTCGTAGGAGATGGCCTGTGGTTTTCTCACTGGTCCGAGGGCCCCGCCTGTGTGGCAGTGACCCGATGCAAGCGTCCGTCCTGGGCTGCTGCCTGCGTTTCACTCTCCAATAGTAACCGGTGCAAGGCCTTCATTTTCACATAGCTCAGAGCGTTCATCTTCATCTTATAGTTAGTGTTTTAGATCTTCTATTTAAAATCTTGTCCAAGATCAGAATCTTGTGACCAGGAGCTGCCTAAGGTCACAAGGATGTTCCGTGCCATCCTCTAAAAGTGTTTTCCTTTAGCATTTGAGCTACAGTCCACCGGGAACATATCTGCATGCTCTAAGGTGTACACGTGTTTCATTGTTTCCTGTACAACTATCTGATTAACCCAGTACCATTTATTAAAAATGCCATCCTTGTCCTCAAAGACCTAGAGGCAGAAATACCATTCAACACAGCAATCCCATTACTGGGCGTACACCCAAAGGGACAGAAATCATCTATTATAAGACACATGCACATATATGTTCACTGCAGCACTATTCAAAACTGCAAAGACATGGACTCAACCAGATGCCCATCACTGATAGGCTGGATAAAATGTGGTGCATACACACCATGGAATACTATGCAGCCATAAAAAGGAATGAGACTATGTCTTTTGCAGGAACATGGATGGAGCTAGAGGCCATCATCCTCAGCAAACTAACTGGGGAACAGAAAACCAAGTACCGCATGTTCTCACGTATAAGTGGGAGCTGTGTGATGAGAACACATGGTCATATAGAGGGAACAACCCACACTGGGGCCCGTGGAGGGTGGAGGGTGGGAGGAAGGTGCTAGGCTTCATACCTGGGTGATGAAATAATCTGTACAACACACCCATGACACACGTCTACCTGTGTAATAACCCTGCACATCCTGCACATGTGCCCTTGAACCTCAGATAAAAGTTTTAAACATGTCATCCTTTCCCCACCGTATATATATTTTTTGAGACGGAGTCTCGCTCTATCACCCGGGCTGTGAAGTACAGTGGCGTGATCTTGGCTTACTGCAACCTCTGCCTCCCAGAACCTCTGCCTCCCGAGTTCAAGCAATTCTCTTGCCTCAGCCGCCCGAGTAGCTGGGACTACAGGCACACGCCACCATGCCCAGCTACTGTTTGTATTTTTAGTAGAGACAGGATTTCACTATGTTTGCCAAGATGATCTCAATCTCTTGAAGTTGTGATCTGCCTGCTTCAGCCTCCCAAAGTGCTGGGATCACAGGCGTGAGCCACCGCGCCCGGCCGCCCCACTGTTTTGAACACCCACTTGTGCAGAATTGATTCGCCATGTTTGTCAGAGCCCAGGTAAGTGTGCACCTGTTTCCGGACTCCGTCCTGCTCCAGGAGTCTGTAAGGATGAGAATCTAATTAGGATGGAGCTTGTCAGTAATAAACAGAAAGAGAAGGCGGCTTCAATTTCCATGCTGCATAACAAAGCAGTGAAAGCCCCGTGGCTCAGAACACTGCCTGCTTACCATCTCACAGTCTCTGTGGGACAGGAGTCACAGTACAGCGTGGCTGTGTGTTTGGCTCAGGATCTCACAAGGCTGGGATTAAGGCATCAGCCGGATCATGTTCCTTTCTGAAGTTCAGTATCCTCTTTCAAGCTCATGAGGTTTTTGGCAGGAGCAGTTCCTTGCGAGAGTAGAACTAAGGTCCTCATTTTCTTGCTGGCTGTCAGCCAGGGTCTGCTCTCAGCTCTTAGAATCTTCTCTGAAGCCCTTGCCATGCGGCGCCTCCACCTTCAAAGCCAGCAGCAAACATCATCCCAGCTGTCTAACCTCTCTGATGCTTTACATCGCTTCTGCCAAAAGAACCCTGCCCCTTTTTGAGTGCTCATCTGATTAGGCAAGGCCCAACCAGGGTAATCTCCCTCATGACAGATTTGCCACCTTAACTTCCTCTGCGACCCCCGTCTGTTCCTCTCCCCACCGCTGTGCGTTGAGTGTGCTGGGAGTGGATGGCTGGTTTTCTGCTGGTCCCTGGGGAGTCAGTTCCAGACTTGGGAGAGGAGCCGTCATTACTGGGAGACCCTGGGCTCCGGGACAGCACAATAACAACATGGAAATTCATTCTCTTATAGCAGTACAATTCCTGATTGTGAGCTCAGCATGTGACTGCCCAGAATAAGTCCCACAACCCAGCCTGCCTTGCAGCTAGTTGTCACCGTGCTGGCAATTTGACTAATTGGAGTGGGAGTGCTATGTATAATTGCTTGACTGTGTTCTTACAGGTGTTCTGACCTTTCTTGTCGCTTCTGTCCTATGTATTGATGTATGATTGTAGTGTTTAATCATCTTGCAGCAGAAAGCTGAGGGTTATACCCTGCAGTGCTGAGAACAAATTTGGAGTCTAACTCATCAGATGACCTCCTAAAATGGGGCCATGATACCAGCGTTGAATGACCTCTCCATATTAGGTAAGGGAAAATGAAAACTTAAGTGTTTAAACCATGGTATGTTTGACATTTGCCCTACTCAAATGCCTTCAAACCTAAGCCTACTTAATACTCATGGAAACTGACTCGAATTAGACTCTCTAATGTTAAACCATCCTTGCATTCCTCTGATAAATCCCATTTGGTCATGATACTTTGTTTTTTAATCTATATTTGCATGTTTCACATCACTGGATTCAATTTTTTGTGATGTTATTTATTACTTTTTTAAAAAAATCAGTGTTTGTAAGTGAATTTACCTACAATTTCTCCTTCTTATATTGTCTTTCTCTGATCCTGAATGTCAAAGGAATTTTAGCATGATTAAATGGTTTGATGGGTCATTTCCTTCTTCATATTCACTGAAGCCATTTTTTAGAATTGAGACATTATATTTTGGAGACTAATCTTTAAAATTCTGATTCTAATGGGGTATTTTATGGGTATATTTCAAATTATCCTTAATGCTCAAATAATAAAGTGATATTTACATCATGGATATTTATATTTCTCTAATAGTCACTTTTTAAAAAAAATCATAGTCTTCATTTGAATTTCATAATTTTTCCCCAATGTACTTTCTTTTTCCCAGTACACAATCCAGATTCTACCTTATATTTAGTTATCATGTCCTCCTATTTGTGACAGTTCTTCAGTCTTTTCTTGTTCACAGACATTGGCACTTTTGAAGACTATAGGTCAGGTATTTTGAAGAATATTCATAAACCTGAGGTTGTTTTGTTTTCTAACAAAACCAAGGTTGTGGATTTAGGGAGAAATTCCTCAGTGCATCATATTGGGGGCATGTGATGTCACCTTATACTGGCAATGTTAAATGTGAGCCTTTGGTTAAGGAGAGGTCTGCCAGGTTTTTCTACTGTAAAGTTACTATTTTACATTTGTAATTAATAAATATCTACTAGGAAATGCTTTGAGACTACACAGACATCCTGTTCCTTCTTTAACTTTTACCCAGTAATTTTAGTATTAATCAGTGGACCTTGCCAATAATAATTATTACTGTGGTTTTCTATTGGTGATTTTAAAAATTTGTACTAATTCATTTTACATTTATGAATTGAAATGTTTCCCTAAGGAAGAGTTTCCAATTATCTCACATTTACTCATTTATTATTCATGGATCTGTGAATATTTTTCTCTTCTGGATTTTAGTCCAATACTGTTATTTTTATTTTATTACTCAAATTGTCCCAGCTTCAGCTAGTGAAAGTTGAAAGTGAAAGAAGAAAGTTTTCATTCTTTTTGAAGCAGTTATAAGTGGAATTGTTTTCTTAACTTCATTTTCAGATAGTTCATTGCTAAAGTATAGAAATATAATTACTTCTCATATATCGATCTTGTATCCTGAAACCTTGATGAATTTGTTTGTTAGTTCTAACAGGTTTCTTTTTTTAATCCTTAGGATTTTCTGCATACAAGGTTATGTAATCTGTGAATAGGTATGGTTTTGCTTCTTCTCCAGTCTGGATGCCTTTTATTTCTTTTTCTTGCCTAGTTTCCCTGGCTAGAATCTCAAGTCCAATGTTGAAAAGTTATGAGAACAGACATACTTGTCTTGCTTCTGATCTTAAAAAGAAAGTTTTTGGTGTTTCATCACTAAGTATATTAGCTGTGGGTTTTTCACAGATGTCCCTTATCAGATTGAGGGAGTTTCTTTCTAAGTTTGGTGAGTGTTATGATTAAAGGTGTTGGATTTTTCAAAATGCTTTTTCTGCATCTATTAAGGTGATCATCATATTTTTGTCCTTTATTCTACCAATATCATATATTAGATATTTATTTTTATATGCAGAGCAAGTCTGACAATCTTAGAATAAATTTCACTTGTCATTGTATATAAGCTTTTTATATGTTGTTGAATTTGAATTGCTAGTGCTTTTTGAGGATTTTTGCATTGATATTCATAAGGGATTCTGGTCTGTCATTTTCTTGGAATGCCTTTGCCTAGTTTTGGTATCAGGATGATGCTGACTTCATAGGATGAGTTCTGTTTTTGTCTCCGTGTTTGTCTTTAGCAGCTTGACTATGACATGGTGAGTGTGCATCCCCTTCGAGTCTATTCTGCTTAGACTTCATGGAGCTCCCTGAATGTGTAAATCAATGATTTCACCAAATTTGGGAAGTTTGGGGTCATTATTTCTTCACATTTCTTTCTTGCCCTTTCTCTCCTTTCATTCTGAGACTTCCATTGTGCATATGTTGCTATACTTTATAGTGTCCCCACAGATCTTGGAGGTATTATTCTTTTTTTTTTTTTTTTTGAGATGGAGTACAGCAAGAGTGCAATGGTGTGATACTGGCTCACTGCGGATTCAAGTGATTCTTCTGCCTCAGCCTCCTGATTAGCTGGGATTATAGGCATCCACCACCCTGCCTGGATAATTTTTGTATTTTTAGAAGAGACAGAGTTTCACCATGTTTGTCAGGCTGGTCTTGAACTCCTGACTTCAAGCAATCCACCTGTCTCAGCCTCCCAAAGTGCTGGTATTACGGGCGTGAGCCACCATGTCCAGACCACTATTAATTTTTCTTCCTGTTCTTCAGACTGGATTATCTCAGTTTACTTAGCTTCAAGTTCACCAATTCTTCTGTCAGCTCAAATCTGCTGTTGAGCCGTTTAGTGGATATTTCATTTCAGTTATCGTACTTTTCAACTCCAGAATTCCTATTTGTTTTTAAAAATAATTCCTATTGCTTTATTCATATTCTCTACTTGGTGAGACATCACTCTCATGCTTTGTGTTAGTTCTTTAGACATGGTTTTCTTTAGTTCTTTGAACATATTTATAACAACTGATTTAAAGTCTTTGTCTAGTAAGTCCAACACCTGGGCTTCCTCATGGGACAGTTTTTATTGACTGATTTTCTATCCAATGTATGGGCTACACTGTCTGGGTTCTTTTCATGTTTCATAATTTTTTGTTGAAAAGTAGACATTAAATAATGTAATGTAGCAACTCTGGAAATCAGGCTCCTCTCCCCACAGAGTTCTGTTTTTGCTGTTTGCTTTGCTGCCATTCATTTATTTAGTGACTTTCCTGAATTAAGTCTGTAAAGTCTGGTCTGTATTCTTTTCACGTAGAGCCAGTGAGGTCTCTGTTCATTTTTCTTAGTGGTCAGCTAATGGTTGGGGAAAGATTTCCTCTAATACCTTGGAGCAATAGGCCTCCCTGGTTGTGTGGAGGAGGACTTCGGTTCTCCAGCAGGCAGGCTGCACCTCTGCCTTAGCCTTCAATTCCTACTAGGGCAGAGTTTCAAGGGCAGCTGGAGGTAGGAGGCCAGGGCCTCCCCAGGTCTTCCCTGGGTGTGTGCACAGCATGACACAGGCAGTGGCCCTCTAGATTCTCAAGAATATTTTGAAATTCCCCCCTCCAGTAGCTGTTAGGCTGCCATTTGTCACAGCTATCATAACTGACAGATTGTTGATGTCCCAGGCCACCGCACAGCTGGGGAGAGGGAGGTGAAACAGGACAAGCTGCAACATCGCGGAGCTCCCTGTTCTTACCAAGATTCAATCATTTTTTTTTAAACAAATGCTCTTCAAATTGTTGGAGGCTATGTCAGTCTGCTCTCGGATTGCTATAAAATACCCGAGAATCGGTAAATTATAAAGAAATGAGGTTTCATTAGTTCCCGGTTCTGCAAGCTGTGCAGGAAGTCTGGCAGCACAGCCTGGCTTCTGGGGAGGCCTCAGAACACTTACACACACGGCAGAAGGCAAAGGGGGAGTGAGCACTTCACACAGCTAGGGCAGGAGGAGGGGCAGGGAGGCGTTACGCACTTTTAAACAACCAGATCTGTGAGAACTCGAGCACCACGCAGCAGCCGGTGGGGGGACAGCGCTAACCCTTTCATGAGAACTTACCTCCCATGGGCCCCGCCTCCAGCACCGTTGGTAACAGTTCAACATGAGACTTGGCGGGGACACGGATCCAAACCGTGTCAGAGCCATTCACCACCGCCTCAAGTCTTTGTCCTTCCTTACCCCCGGCCTCTTCTCTCCGCTCAAGACGGATGTCCAGGTGCACGGCCCAGAGCTCCGCCCACCAAGAGGATGTCCCCTGACCCTGGTGAACTTCCAGGGTGTCTAAGAAGTTGATTTTGACTATTTTGTTTGCCAGGATTCTCCTTGCTTTTATGGAAGGGCGGAACATGCAGGTCCTTCTTCCACTATTCTGGAAATGCTTCTCTTCAGGACAGACTTGCAAAAAGGTCAGTCCAGACCAAGACAGACATGCTTCTCTGTAATACGATTCCTGTGCTGGTGGGTGGGTTTGCTATACCCATTCCTTCCACTCAGGTTGTAGCAGGGAGCGTGGCTCTGTGGAGAAGTTTCCATTCTGATTCTTGCTTCTTTGGGATCTAAGGGCTTTATTCCCTGTCCTGGGAGCCCATTGCAAGCTCCCTGATGTCAAGAGCAGCCTCCGGGAACCACCCCAGGCAGCCCCAGCATTAGGTCACCACAATTACTATTTTGGGTCGTGTTATTTATTTTGGGGCCTCTTTAAATTTCCATTGCTTTTTGCAAGCTCAGCATTCCATTTAAAGCATGTGTATCCTATTTTACCTGACATTTCTACGCTACTTAAAAAAAAACAAAAAACAGGAGTAATCTTGAGTTATCTTGATCAGAATTCTCCCTGGAAAAGGCAGTTCTCTAAATTTTAAAACTCAAGAAATACATATCACAAGTGGCCAAGCGCAACACGCAGAAGTAGGAATGTCAGCCGTGCCGCGGGCAGTGTGTGGGGGCGTCTCGCACGAAGACAGATGAGATGGGCTGGCCTGGGCCCGGGGGTCTTCAGGCCCACCTCCTCACCCTACAGTCCTCACTGGAGGTGTTTAGTGACACAGAGTGAGGGTCTGGACTGCCGGCAGCAGGACTAATGGAGCCTCCCGCAGCCCAGAGCCTCTGCCCGTCCACACCGGGCCTGCCGTTCATGGGCAGTGGTCCGGAACCCCTGGGATTATCATTAGGGCCTTGGGTGACACTTGCAGAGGTGCCCCCTCAACACTTGGGGAAAGTGGAAGGTCCACAGGCCCAAGGTGCAGGACAGCAGGTGCCAGGAGGAGTGCGAGGCGGAGGAGGCGCGCTAGGAGGGGACGCAGGAAGTTGGTGGCCCTAGAAGCGGATCAGTTTGTATGAGAGAACTTTCTGGGCTGGGAATGAGGGTGGGGGCTAAAGGGTGAGTGGCCAAGGACTCTCGAGTGAGAGGAAGACGTGCATCTGTCCAGTGGGGTTCAAATTCCCCAGGTGGGCCACGGACAGACAGGTGGGAGAGGCTTCCAAGGGCTGCGGTTTCCTTAGAAAACGTGTCCGGGGCTTCCTGGCCGTCAGGACGCCCCCACACCCCCTCCCAGCGTCCCGGCCGTCAGGACCCCCCCACGCCCCCTCCCAGCGTCCCGGCCGTCAGGACGCCCCCACGCCCCCACGCCCCCTCCCAGCGTCCCAGCCGTCAGGACGCCCCCACGCCGCCTCCCAGCGTTCTGGCAGTCAGGACGCCCCCACACCCCCTCCCAGCTTGTGAGCCTCACACCTGGATGCGCCTGTGCGGCCTGGGGTCCGCTGTCCCTTTTTTCCCTGCTTCCCAAACACTCAGCGATTTCATCGGTTGCAGACTTAGCGGCAGCGAGCTGGGAATGAGCTCCCCAAGCTGAGGCAGCTGGGCCCCTTTAGACCGAGATCCAGCTGTTAGAAAGGTTGGTGAGATCGTGGAGCCTGGAGCATGGGGCGTGGGGCGTGGAGTGTGGAGGGTGGAGCGTGGAGGGTGGGGCGTGGAGGGTGGAGGGTGGGGCGTGGAGGGTGGAGGGTGGGGCGTGGAGGGTGGAGGGTGGGGCGTGGAGGGTGGAGGGTGGGGCGTGGAGCGTGGGGCGTGGAGGATGGAGGGTGGGGCGTGGGGCGTGGAGGATGGAGGGTGGGGCGTGGGACGCGGAGGGTGGGGCGTGGGGCGTGGGGCGTGGGGCGCGGAGGGTGGGGCGTGGAGCATGGAGTGTGGAACGCCTCTCCCTCTGCGTCATCTTAAGTCAGCAGCCGACCCTCCCCAGCACTTCCCTACACGAAGGTCCTCAGAGCTTCGTGGGGACGACGTCACTTCAGCCTTCCAGCCACCTGGGCTTCCTTCTCATCATTCTCTCTCCGTTGTTAAAAAACAAACAAACAAAGGAAAAGAAACCCAGAGAGGCTGAGGGAGCCAGCTGCTCGCGGCCGCAGCTGCTAAGGTGAAGACCTGGGCTTTGAACCCAGAATGTTTCTCGTCCTAGAGTCCACGTTCTTAGCTGTCGTAGCTTATCCTGAACATTCATTTTTGAAGGGGGAGTTCCAGGCATCCAGCGAGCCAGCAACGAGGACCTGCAGGGGGTCTTCCCTGAGCCAGGCTCCCTGGACGTGGGAATCTGGGTGTGTGTCGTTTCTCCAGGAGGGGTTTTGAGGGCTGTGGTGGAGCAGGGGAGGAGAGGGTCATGAGCCGATCACCAGGTCTCCAAGCGTCTCTGGAGCATAAAGAGCACTGCAGAGAAAAAACATCTATCCACCAGTGCCTGCACAGCCGGCCACTGGCCATGGGCCTCTCCGGGGAGTTCGCCACTTCCCAAGCAAGACGGCTGGGTTGGCAGAAAGCTGTTCTCCCCAGACAGGGGATGCAAGCCATCTGCACCCCACACTCCAGCAGCCTCAAGGTGGGGTCACTGAGGGCCCTGATGGCACCCACGACAGTCTGCCCCGGCCAGCCAGCAGTCCCCTGCTGCATTCCGGTCAGTGAGTTCACCACATCTGCGCAAGGCACAGGCTGGCCACGCTTCTGCAGCCCAGTTCCTGGGAAGCTCACAAGCAGAGAGCTGGCACCTAAACTCCAGTCCGCTGTGGTCTCCAGGCTGTCACTGACCCTCACCCAGACCTTGACCTGCCTGGAACTCTAGGCGCCTCTGCCTGGTCTAGCAGGCCTGGCTGGTGAGGGATCTGCTGGGAGTCTGAGCCCAGCTGCCAAGCTTCAACAAGACTGCGTGCTTGCTGGGCACTGGGGCAGCGGGAGGTGTCCCGTGGGTCACATGGATGCCACGCACGTCCCCACCCCGTCCCGGAGTGGCAGCCCCGTCCCCACTCCCACCCCTCAGGATCAGGGCCAGGACCCTTCCCAGGACTCTCCTGTGCCAGGACCCTTCCCAGGACTCTCCTGTGCCTGACACAGTGAGGCAACAGTGAGCAGATGGCGCTGCCTTCTCAATCCGGAGGGACTCATTCCGTGGCCCTGGTGGAAGGGTACCCTTCTGGAAGCCACAGAGCGGGGGCAAGGGTGTCAAGCCCGTGTTTCCACAGTGAGCCTCATGGGGCAACAGCAAGGGGAACCCCCGTGCGTCCACACCTTGGCTCCCTGACCCACACGTTCTGCCCGTCATGGACACAGCACCGTGTCATTGGCGCTGGCTAACAGGCAGTGCCCACATCCTCGGGCGTCCTCTCCTAGCCAGCCTGGGCAGCTTGTGGAAGGACATCCTGTGCCTGTCAGCCCAGCCAGTTCTGGAGGGAGGTCCGTGGTGGGGCCAGGAGGGCCACGGTTGTATGGTGCCAGCCCCTTCCTTCCTCTGACCCCAGAGGCTCCTGTGGTCAGCAGCCACGTGTCCGGGGACACTTTGTTAGTGAATCTGGGCTCCTGGCTGTGGTGCGTGAGGAGAAGCAAGCCCTCACCTGGTGCAGGCTCCAATCCCAGTCCTGACGGGCGCCGTCCTATCCTCAGCTTTCAATTTCCCCACCCTGAGCTCCCTCAGGTGCCCACCCCCGGCGAGTCCCCAGCTCCATCTCCGTGCCAGCTTCAGCATAGGGGGGCACCCTTGGGGCCTGGGCCACATCCAGGTGGTTCCAATGTCCCTTCCTTCTCATGATTGTCAAGGAGCAGGAGGATCCACAGAGCCGTGGGGCTGGGCCGGGGGAGCTCACGGGAGCAGGGCCGCGTGCGTGCAGATGGCTCCCAGCCTCACTGTGGGATGGACGGATGGGTGATGGGTGAATGGGCGGGTGGGTGGGTGGACGGATGGAAGAGCATTTGCTCGCAGATGAGAAACCCCAAAGCGTGTAGCCGGGGCTGTGTGCACCGCTCAAGTGCCATGCCTCCTTGGGCCTCGGGGCTGCAGCTCTGCTGTGGCTTCGGCCGGCTCTCCGTGACCACAGCTCACCCGGCATCCCGGGGGCCACACTGGTGACTTAGCTAGTGCTGTGACTGGCTTAAGTGGGGGGTCTTGTCACCTGTTTCTGAACTGGAATGGACAAACTCAGGAACAGGCGAAACCCTCACCCTGGTCGCTCGACCGGCGGAGGGTGATCTATTCTGGCAGGAATGGCCACGTGGAGGCCATGGACACTGCCCTCAGGGCTGCCCAGGCCCAGAGAGCAAAGTGAAAATAGCAGAAAAGGCTGTGGGGAATGGTGGGAATTAGAGCGCAGAGGAGGCTGTGAGCCCTGAGTGGCAGCCCCTGGCACACTGAGCCCTGTGCGTCACCAGGGAATGGAGAGTGCCGAGCAGCACAGCCAGTCGGCAGAAGAAGGTGCCTGAGGGAGCATCTAACCCGTAAATCTCACCCCAGGACGTGCCCTGCAGAGCTGGGGACACCACGTACCAGGATGTCCCATCACAGGCGCCACTGCAGCCCTGGCTACCATTGCTTGTCGCACGTGAAACTGGTCATCGCGATGAATCCCATGCACAGAAAACCATGCAGTCACTGTCACACTGCCAGGGCTGTCATCAGTCCACAGAAGAGATTCCTCGTAGGGATGTGCTCTGTGCCCGCTCCAGCTCAGCCTGGCCCTCAGGCTGTGGGAAGAGATCCTCAAGGCTCAGAAGCCCTGCTCCTGCCCACCAGACTGAGCCCAAGCCGGAACACAGGAACCTCTAGGCAGAGCTGATTGGCAGGCATGGACAGAGCCCCTGGGACTGAAGCTTTTCTCTGGAGCCTCCCACATTCTGGGGTGAGGACCTTGCTGCCACTGCATCCACAGCCGCAGGGGAAGGGGCTGGCGCCAGAGGACCTGCGCCCAAAGAGCGAGGCCCCCCCGAGCGGCGCTGCCTCCAGCTGGGACTGTGTGGCCTTTCCCTGGCAGGACCCTCTCATGTACCAGGTCAAGGCTGGTTGAGAAACACAGAAGCAGGACTTGGGATGAGCCGAGAACCAGGAAGGGCTGACACTGCTCCTTCCCAGGGCTCTGCCTGGGTGTTCTTTCCCTGTGCAGGAATGTGCTGCTTTTGGTCTCCCATGGCACCCTCCGCCAGCCCACCCCGTTTAACTCACCCTCAGCTCAGTCTGTCCTCCGTCGTGTCATTTTCTTCACGGCGCATATCCCACTTCACCATCTTGTTTTGAGTGTGCTGACACCTCCCTCACCCCACCCCCTGCCCCCTGCTCTTGGCTGCAGGCCAATGACTCGGCGGGTATCGTGACCTCATCCCCAGCATCTCAGTGCCTGCACAGAGGCTAAGACACACGGGGTACAGTGTCCAGTGGTGGGATGGCAGCTCTCACCCGGGATGGAGGATGGAGGAGCAGGTGAGGAAGGAGCTGTGAGGGTGCAGGGGCACCTGGGACAAGGTGGGGACCCTGGCCTCATCCACACTAAATCACTTACACAGCATCCTCGAAGATTCAGCCCTGGAGGAAACAGCCAAGGAAAGGGGTTTTGTGCTTTATGTCCTGTTTTACTGGGCAAATGAGAACCACTGTTCTCCCCCCAGCACGGCAGACCCCTGCCCCAGGGCCCTGCACCCTCCTGCCCCTGTGCTGAGCTGCTCTGGCTAGGAGATCTCATGGATTCCTTGGGAACTGGGTGATAAGGCTCATGCCTAAGTAATCTCTACCTCCGTGCTCTCCTGAGAATCACAGTGCAGTGTGGCTTCTGCCAGGTTCTGCCACCACATTTTCTAGTCAGCCCTCTCCTGGGAGTCTGGGAAGGCAGGGCCAGGGAGGGGAGTGAGAGAAAGAGGTCAGCCTCCATTTTTAGGTTGAATTCCCTTTTGGAAAGTGTCCTGACTGTCTTAGGCAAGGATGCAGAATAGGGTGGAACACCACTCCCGCAGGGCAGCTCAGCCAGCATCTCCCCAAATTCTTCCTTGAATATTTCCTTCAGCCCTGGGTAGGTGGTGACAGCCATGACTCCATTCTGATTCATTTGATCAAAGGTTTCTCTGTATTTAAAGACCCATATTCGGAAAACTCCAACTCTGTGCATATCAATCACTGCATACTTAAGAGACGGCAATTTATCACTGGAAGTCTGGCCATATAAGTAGCGTGGCCAAGTTGAGCAATACTGGATGCCCAGTGATACAGTTTGAATGCATGTCCCTGTCCAAATCCCATGTTGAAATATAATCCTCAGTCTTAGAGCTGAGTCCTGGTGGGAGATATTTAGATTATGGGGGTGGATCTTTCATGAATAGCTTGGGCCATCCCCTTGGTGATGAGTGAGCTCTTGTTCTGAGTTCACATGAGATCTGGTCGTTTAAGAGTATGTGGCTCCTCTCCCCATCATACTCTGTCTCTTGCTCTGGCCACGTGACATGCCTACTCCCCCTTTACCTTCCACCATGACTGGAAGCTTCCTTAGACCTCCCTGGAAGCCAAGCAGATGCCAGCACCATGCTTCCTGTAAATCCTGCAGAACCATGAGCCAATTATAGCTCTTTTCTTTATAAATTACCTGGTCTCAGGTATTTCTTCAGAGCAATGCACAGCCTGCCAAATACCGAAAATTGGTACCAGGAGTAGGGTGTTGCTATAAAGATACCTGAAAATGTGGAAGCAACTTTGAAACTGGGTAATGGGGACAAGTTGAAAGAGTTTTGAGGGCTCAGAAGAAAACAGGAAGATGAAAGAAAGTTTGGAACTTATTAAAAACTGGTAAAATGGTTGTGACCAAAATGTTGATAGCAATGTAAACACTGAAGTCTAGGCTGTGAAGGTCTCAGATGGAAATGAGAAACTTATTAAGAAATGGAGCAAAGATTACACATGTTATGCCTTAGCAAAGAGCTTGGTTGCTCCCTTCTGTTCCTGCCCTAGGGAATCTGTGGAAGTTTGAACTTCATAGTGATGGTTTAGGGGATCTGGCAGGATAAACGTCTAAGCAGCAAAGTGTTTGAGATGTGGCCTGGCTGCTTCTAACAGCCTATCTCAGATGCAGAAGCAAAGCAGTAACTTAAAGTTGGGACTTATATTAAAAGGGAAGCAGAGCATAAAAGCTTGGAAAATTTGCAGCCTGACCATGTGGCAAAGTGGAAAAAAAAAAAAAAGGCTTTTTCAACAGAAGAATTCAAGCGAGCTGCAGAGAAACCACTTGCTAAAGAAATCTGCATGAGTGAAAAGGAGCCAAGTGCTAATATCCAACACAAGGAAAGAAAGGCCTTGAGGGCATTTCAGAGGTCTTCCTAGTCTCTACTCCCATCACAGGCCCTGAGGCCTATGAGGACTAAATGATTTTGTGGGTCAGGCCCAGGACCCTGCTGCCCTGTGCAGCCTCAGGACACTGCTTTCTGCATCCTGGAGGCTCTGGGTCCAGCCTGGGCTCAAAGGGGCCCAGGTATAGCTCAGGCTGCAGCTCCAGAGGGTGCCAACCATAAGTCTTCCATGTGGTGTTAAGCCTGCAGGTGCACAGAGTGCAAGAGTTGAGGCTTTGCAGCCCAGATTTCAGAGGATGCATGGAAAAGCCTGGATGTCCATGCAGAAGCCTTCTGCAGGGGTGGAGCCCTCACAGAGAACCTCTACTAGGGCAGTGCCAAGGGGAAATCTGGGGTTGGAGTCACCACACAGTCTCCAATGGGGCACTACTTAGTGGGACTGTGAGAAGGAAGCCATCCTCTTCCAGACCCTAGAGTGTTAGATCCACTGACAGCTTTCATCCTACACCTAGAAAAGCCACAGGCACTCAACGACCTGTGCAAGCAGCTGTGGGGCCGTACCCTGCAAAGCCACAGGAGTGAAGCTCTCCAGGGCCTTAAGGGCTCACCCCTTGCACCAGTGTGTACTCAATGTGGGACATGAAGTCAAAGGAGATTATTTTGGTACATTAAGATTTAATGACTGTCCTTCTGGGTTTCAACTTTCATGGGGACTATCCCTTTCTTTTGATCAGTTTCTCCCTTTTGGAACAGAAATATTTACCCAGTGCCTCTGCCCCCATTGTATCTTGGAAGTAAAAAACTTGTTTTGATTTTACAGGCTCATAGGTAGAAGGAAAACATCTTTAGATGAGACTTTGGACTTGGGACTTGAATTTTTCAGTTAACACTGGGAATTAGAGTCATGACTTTGGGGGACTGCTTGTAATGCACGATTATATTTTGCAATGTGAGAAGGACATGAGATTGTAGAGGGGCCAGGAGTGGACTTACACAGTTTAAGTGTATGGCCCCACCCAAATCTCATGTTGAAATGTAATGCCCAGTCTTGGAAGTGGAGCCTGGTGGGTGATGATTGGATCATGGAGGAAGAGCCCTCAAGAATGCCTTGGGCCATCCCTTTGGTGATGAGTGAGTTCTTGCTTTGAGTTCACATGAGATCTAGTCCTTTAAGAGTGTGTGACACCCCTCCCCCTGCCCCTCACTTGCTCCTGCTTTCACCATGTGAGGTGCCTGCTCCCTCTTTGCCTTCTGCCATGATTGTAAGCTTCTTGAGGTCTTCCTAGAAGCTGACCAGATGCCAGCACCATGCTTCCTATAAAGCCTTCAGAGGCACGAACGAGTTAATTCTCTTTTCTTTATAAATTACTCAGTCTTGGGTATTTCTTTATAGCAATGCAAGGACGGCCTAATATACCCAGTTAAATTTGAATTTCAGATGAACAAGGATAAATGTACTGAATAGGCATGTCCTATGGAATCAAGCAAGCCCACTGGGGCAGGCTCAGGACCATGCACCAGGCTGGCTCACTGCTCGCCCACATTTCCTGGTTCCTATGGAGGTGGGCTTGGCCATCTGACTCGTCCTGACTGATAAGGTGTGAACAAAAGTGACATGCATCACTTAGGCAGAGGCAGGGTCCTCCCACATCTGTCTCGTGGACAACACGATGGTGCCCATCCCCTGGGCCCTGAGTGACCACGTGGAGCCGAGTGTACAGACCCAGCATGTGGAGCAGGTGTGTCCTGGCGCAGCCTTCCCTGCCCACCTCCTGTGGGATGACGGAGCTGGCCCAGCTACTCCACAGCTGTTGTTGGCAGAATTCCCCAAGAGAAAGGTAGTTACTGACCGCCCACATAGGAGGCCCAGAGCCCTGAACCCAGGGGCAAGAAGGGAGGGGACAACACAAGGCTCCAACAGGCACTGCCGGCTCCTTGGAGTGGCTCAGTTTGGCTCTCGTGTGGCTCTTCCTCAGAGCAGCATTCTTTCATCCCGTCTGACAGAATGGCCACCTCAGGAAGCAAGGTCTGGAAATGGCAGATCCTCAGAAGCTGGGTGGGGAGCCTGAAATGCCTCCTTCTGCCACTTGATAAGGTCAGTGATGTGTTTTGTTTCTAGAGAATCTTTATCCTCACTTCCTAAAATCCTAAAGCTGCTGCCAGTTGCCTAGAACCTGAAAATGCAAGCCTGACACGGATGGGCTTTCCACTGAGATCTCTCTGGGGCAGAGATACCGAGCTGAGATGCGAGGCTGAGATCTGCTCATGTGGGGAGTCCCCCTTTTCAGCTCCCGGCACTCCCAAGCCCCAGCCTCCACTTCTCCCCAGAGATTCTCCAGGGCCTCCATCATCCAAGCTGGGAATGAAGTGTGAGACTGGAATTTGCCTTTGTGGTACCTTCCACTCAAAGGCCCTGTGGGTCCTCCTAAGAAGAAAAAATAACAGCAAGAGGAAAGTGGATAAGGCAAGTGAAATAAGTGAAATAAGGCAGAAAGTGAAATAAGGCAACTTTCTGAAAGGCAAGTTGGCAAGTGTGGTTTTCTCTCTGTGGACAGTGGACAGTGGGGGCTCACAGGGAAAGCTGACTGACGAAGGGGATCTGTGGGGCTCAGAGCACCCAAGGGCCACCGCAGAACAGAACTAGGAAAGAGCAGTACATTTGCCTGTTTTCACGCTGCTCGTAAAGACATATTTGAGACTGGGTGATTTATAAAGAAAGGGGGCCGGGCGCGGTGGCTCACGCCTGTAATCCCAGCACTTTGGGTGGCAGAGGCGGGCAGATCACCTGAGGTCAGGAGTTCAAGACCAGCCTGGCCAATATGGTGAAACCCTGTCTGCACTAAAAACATAAAAATTAGCTGGACTTGGTGTCACACGCCTGTAATCCCAGCCACTCTTGAGGCTGAGGCAGGAGAATTGCTTGAACCCAGGAGGAGGAGGAGGTTGCAATGAGCCAAGATCATGCCACTGCATCCCAGTCTGGGGGAAAAAAAAAACAAGTAAAAGAAAAAAAAAAAAGGAGGTTTAATGGGCTCACTGTTCCACATGGCTGAGGAAGGCAATGGAGGAGAAAGTCATGTCTTACATGATGGCCGGCAAGACAGAGCGTGTGCAGGGGATCCCCCCTTTGTAAAACCATCAGATCCCATGAAACTTATTCACAAGAACAGCACGGGAAAGACCCGCCCCCATGATTCAATTACCTCCCACCGGTCCTGCCCACAACACATGGGAACTCCGAGAGCTACAATTCAAGATGAGATTTGGGTGGGGACACAGCAGAGAGGTGGAGCGTGTTGCAGCTTCACAGCCTGAGGAAAGTTCTCACCATCAATCTGTGACTCTGATGAACACACGTCATTCGTTTTCTATGGCTGTTTAAAACAGGATCTGAGAAACACAGGCCTGACACGGGTGGGGTTTCCGTGTCATTGTGCTCAGGGTCTGGAGACCAGACGTCCAAAGCTGAGGTGTGGTCAGGGCCCTGCTGCCTCTGAGACTCGGGGTAGCATCGGTCCTTGCTTCCTCCTGGCTCGTGGCCGGCCATCCCCGGCGTTTCTGGGCTTCGTGGCCATCTGTGTCTCTGTCACATGGCATTCTCTCTCTCTGTGAGTCTCTTCTGGGACACAAGTCATCGCGGTTAGGGCCCACCCTAATCAAGTGTGGCCTCATTTCAACTCACCTGGTTATATCTGCAAAGACTCTATTTCCAAACAAAGTCATTCTAAAGGTTCCGGGTGGATGTCATTCACCCGGTACATGCAGGTGCACGGATCCTTCAAAACTGAACGTGGGTTCTCAGGCCTGAATGAGCCGCAATTCCAGTCTCCTGGGCCCCAGCCATGGTCCTGACGTCTGGAATGAGGGGAAGCAGCAGGCGGGAAGGGGGCAGTTCTGCCGGGAGCCTCCTCCTCAGATGGCCTTGGCTGTGTGGGGCGTGTTGGGACGGCCACCCAGCCCCTGATGCGCCCCACCCATGACAGGGGCGGGGCGGCTGAGCTGGCAGCATGCGCACTCTCATCCAGGACACAGCCCAGGGCCTGCGGTGGCCGATGACTTCTGCTGGGACCACTTTCATCTGGAAACCAGAAGGGTGTCCACGGAGAAGGGGCAGGCCCTCACCTCCGCATCAGGGCTGGCGAGGTGGCAACCTCGCCGTGGAGGAAAATCCTTCCACCTGGAGCCGAAACTCCACGGAGATGGTAAATCTCCCCACGTGTCGGCTTCCAGAAACCACGCCTGCCATTTGCAGATGGAAAATGTCGGCGGGCCGGCTGGAAGCGGCAGGAACATGGCAGAAAGGTTAGCGCTCCCACCTCTCCCCCGAACACAAAGCCTTTTCTTCTCCAGCTGGAAGCGAGCACGCCTCATGAATGCAAAGCGCTCTTTCGACATTCGACTTTAAATTCTTTGAATTAAATCTGGACCCTTCTGAGCCCTGTGTTCGCCCAGTTATTTATCACGGGCTAAGTGTAGAAGCCTGTTCGGCATCTCCGGGGACTGCTGGCTTAGGAGCTGCATCTGAAATGTTATAAACTATTTAAAACCAAAAGCTCGGCCGTGTCCAGTCAGAGGAAGTGGGTTTGCAGGACGCATTGGGAGAACCAGCGCGGGGCCCTGCACAGACTCATTCTGCCCGGCTTTCCTCTGGGTAATCACTTTAATACACTTGAAAATAACCCTCTTCCCCACCGAGGCAGGGCAATTTTTTTCCCCTTATTTAGCAAACATTGATTTTTATTCCCTCCCCTTGGTCCTGGCTCTCTGTGAAATTAACAAGCCAGCTTTGTCCCCTCGCCCCGGCCGCCCCCACCCCACTGCCTCCCCAGGCCTGTGGCAGTCCCCCCACCCGCCGGCAGGGGGCGAGAAAACCTCTCTTTTGAGGGCCCCACGCGGCGCTCCCGCGGGGCCAGCCTGCGCCTGGGCTCCTGGGACAGGGAGCCAGGCTTCTCCCCGGATGTGAGGGCAGAGGAAGACCTGGTTCCTTCCGGAGGTCACACGTCAGGACCTGCGATGCTGAAGGAGGAGGAACTGGGTGGGGGTTGTGGTTTGAAGCAGGGGCAGCCCGGGAGAGCAACCCCCAATCTCTCAGGAGCCCTGACGGGTGCCCCTGCTGCCTGGCCCGTGCCACCAGGGCACACTCCCCAAAAGACCGTGCGTGGCGGGATCAGCCCCCAGCCCTGCCCAGATGCCAGCCAACGCATTGTCTCTGCTGACAGCCAAGGAAACTGGGCTGGAGTGTCTGGGACTGGGTGGGAGCTCCCAGGGGTGACTCTGCGCCCCAATCCTGGGGCCCTGGCCTATGCCCTGTCCAGTGGGGAGCCTCCAGGATGGCCCTCGGTGTGCCCTTTCCCTCGGTGACCTCTCACCTCGGCTGGGCTGACCGGCGCATTTCTGACGGTGGAGAGCGGGCCATGCCTCTTCCCAGAGCGGCCCGGAGAGGCCCTGGCCTCCACGCTGGCTCCTCCTCTCTCTCCCCACTTCCCACTCTGGCTCTCTCTCCCTCCTTCTGTTTCTTTGTCTCTGTCTCTATGTCTCTCTCTGTCTCTTCATCCTCCTCTCTGTCTCTGGCTCTCTCTCCTTCCTCCTCTCTGTTTCTGTATCTCTTTTTGTCTCTGTCTCTCTCTGTCTCTCCCCCCTCCTCTCTCTGTGTCTCTCTCTGTCTCTGTCTCTCTCTCTCTGTCTCTGTCTCTCTTGGTTTGGTTCCCCCAAGGGAAGCTGATGCCATGTGTGAAGCCGCCTGGAGAGGCCCGGGTGGCGAGGGATGGAGGCTGGACGATGGCCGTGTGAGCGCTCGGAGGCCAAAATCCCCTCTTACTCCCCGCTGAGCCTTCAGATGAGGCCGAAGGCCCTGCCCACAGCTCGGCTGCGGCCTGGTCAGGACCCGAGAGCCAAAGTCACCCACGCAGGCTGTGCCCACGTTCCTGGCCCTCAGAAACGTGAGATGATAAACATGTGTCTCAAGCTGCTGGACCATGGAGTCACTCCTTACCTGGCCGGGGAGGGCCGTGGCACCGCCCGCCCCGCACCCCGTGCAGCAGCTTCTCCTGAATGCCAGCCAGACTCCAGGTCAAAGCCCCTGAAAGTCATCACAAATGTGAGCAGAGCTCCCGGGGGAGGCGGGCATGGGCAGGGTCTGTTCTCACGCCTCAGCCCACTGTGCCTGTGGCCTTGCCCGGCCGACCTCAGGCCTGCCCCAGCCTCACCTGCTGTGGACGGGGCACAGGAGGGGCCCGGTCCCCACAGCCCCCACCACACGAGTGCACGGGGCAAAAGGCTTCCAAGTCCAGAGGAGAGAGGCCGCCCTGTCCCCGGCAGGCCAGCAGAAGCACTGCCCAGCCCCGACGTACCGTCCCCGCAGCCTGGTCCTCCGCCGTCTCCTGCTCTGTTCCTCTGAGACAGAGGTGCCCGGCAGCCTGGCCGTGTCTGGGCTCACTCTCCCCTCCCTGCACCGGGGTCTGGTGCTCCCCACTGCCCCGGCCCTGCACTGAGGCACTGAGTCCTGGCCAGGGGAGGCGAAGCCCTGGATTTTAAAGTAACGACAGTCCTCACGACGCCGATGACCGAACAGAGCCAGCCCGAGGACGCGCACACTCGCGAGAGCTTTGCGGGCCGCGTGGCCCCCGCGCCCTGGCGACCTCGCCCATGAGCCCCTCTCCAGGCCCCCTGTGGACTGAACGCTGCCCTGCAGAGTCCTCTGTGAAGCCGGGTAACACCCAGCGTGGTGGGGTCAGGAGATGGGGCCTTTGGGAGGTGATCAGGGCCCCCGTGAGGAGAGAGTGAGAGCGGAGCCCCTTCCCTGGCCGCCACTGAGGACATAGTCAGAGACGCCCTCACAGACCCCGCCGCGCTGGCAACTGATCTCAGACTCCCAGGCTCAGGGCCGTGAGAGGTCAGGGGCCGCTGTCGAAGCCCCAGGCTGTGGGTTTTGTGAGGATGCCCTCAGGGGCAGCAGCTCATCTCTGGGCACCACGAGGCGCTGTCCACCCGCCTCTGGCTGCGTGTAGATGATGCCGCTGACATGTGGGCTTGGGTGCCGGGGCTTAGGCCACCCTCATGGCTAGCACCTTCCCGACACCCCCGAGGGAGACAGTCCTGGGGGCTGCGTCTTCCAGCTCGGCCTGCAGTCAGGGAGGATGTCACAGAGCCCGGAAGCTGCCTCAGGGAGGACCCTTGTCCTTTCAGCCTCCAGAACCCAATATCCCCACACCTCCCTCTCAGGTTCCTGCCACACCTGTCCCAAGTGAGAGACTATCCCTGCACCCAGTGTGTGCCCAGGCAGGGCTCATCCCCTGCTGGGGAAGATGGAGCCCCCACTTCCCTGAGGCCACCCTGCTGGCCACTAGCTGGCTGAGGCTCTGGGCACCACAGAAGGAAAAAGAGGTGGAGGGAGGAGAGAGAGAAAGGGAAGGAGGAAGGCAGGAGGAGAGAGGAAAGGAAGGAGGGATGGAGGGAGGGACGAGAGAAGGAGAGAAGGAAGAAAGAAGGAAGGAAAGAAGAAGGAAGGAGGAGGGAAGAGGGAGGAAGGAGGATTGGAACAGGAGAGGGAGAGAAGGAGAAAGGAAAGAGAGAGGGAGTGAGGAAGAGGAGGGAGGGAAGTAGGAAGGAAGGAGGGAAAAGGAGGAAGAGAAAAGAAGGAAGGAAGGAGGAAGGGAAGAAGGAAGGAAGGAGAGAGGGCAAGAGGGAGGGAGGGAGGAGGCAGGATGGGAAGG
>PVKV010028465.1:0-24954 GCA_004027835.1 Alouatta palliata
AAGGAAGGGAAGGAAGGGAAGGAAGGGAAGGAAGGGAAGGAAGGGAAGGAAGGGAAGGAAGGGAAGGAAGGGAGGAAGGCAAGCCAGCCAGGGTGAGCCAGTGTCCTGGGTCCCAGCAGACACCTCTCCCATTGGGAATCCTCAGAAGGAAAACAGTCCTCAGAGCTAGGCAGAGCTTGAAGCCAGGAAGCTTCCCTCTGCCTGGGGCTGAGAGAGCTAGGTAGGGGAGGGAACCGGCAGCCCCTCACTTTCTATGGCTGCCACCTCCAAAGACGGCTGCCCTTTCTGCCCAGGACAAGGGGAGTTTCCTTTGGGAGACCCCTGCACAGCCCTCCCCTGAGTAGCCAGCGCCTGATGTTCCTCTGAGAGCCAGGGTCCCAAGGGCAAGCTATGGGCTCTAGCAGGGGTGTCCACCTAGAGGAGGGGGACGTTTCTGTTTGTCCTAACTTGCCCGGTGCTTGCCAGGCCATGGGCCCAAGGGATGGCACGGGATGGGGAGGACAGGGAGTGATTTTTCTAATCTTCATAGAGGCTCAGTGTAGATGGCAGCGTTCGTGACCTCATCCCATTACCTCCTCGTAGTTGAAGATTCCCAGTTGAAGGCTGATCATCGTCTCTGCCGCATCAAAGAGGGTTTTGTAGGAACGGAGTTTCCAACCAAATATTAAGTTCGACTGTCATGGAAAGAATCCTCATGAACAGGGAAGGAGGCCACCAAGACCCACAAAGCCTGCTGCTTTACAGTTGAGTGGGTGGTCTGTGTCAGCCACCATTGTGACTGCGTTGATCAAGCCACTGTACCTACAGCAGTGTGCAAGTGGATGTGTGTACACAACTTGTTTTGTTTGTTTGTTTGAGATGGAGTTTTGCTCTTGTTGCCCAGGCTGGAGTGCAATGGCATGATCTCAGCTCACCTCAACCTCTGCCTTCCGGGTTCCAGCAATTCTCCTGCCTCAGCCTCCCAAATAACTGGGATTACAGGCATGTGCAACCACACCCAGATAATTTTGTATTTTTAGTAGAGATGAAGTTTCTCCATGTTTATCAGGCTGGTCTCAAACTTCTGATCTCAGGTGGTCTGCCCGCCTTGGCCTCCCAAAGTGTTGGGATTACAGGTGTGAGCCACTGCACCCAGCCCCAACCTTGTTTTTTTTTTGAAACGGAGTCTCGCTCTGTCACCCAGGCTAGAGTGCAATGGCATGATCTCGGCTCACTGCAACATCCGCCTCACAAGTTCAAGCGATTCTCCTTCCTCAGCCTCACAAGTAGCTGGGACTACAGGTATGCACCACCATGTCCTGCTAATTTTTATATTTTTAGTAGAGACAGGATTTCGTGATGTTGGTCAGGCTGGCCTTGAATTCCTGACCTAAGGTGATCCACCTGCCTTGGCCTCCCAAGTGCTCTGTGTGTGTCTGGGTGTTAGCCCTGTGCCTTCTGACCAGCTGGGAAGCCAGGAGAACTGTCACTTCCAGGAGGGCTCTAGATGCAGAAAGGAATTCTTCCTGAAACTGGACCTTTCAGCACTTGAGCTTCCTCACCCTACCCACCTGAGCTCTCTAGGCTTTGCCATTTGAGTTGACTGGTGCATGAGCTCACAGCTAAGAGACCCTATACTCAAAAAGCCACCGCCTTCCTTGGGTTCCCAGGGTCTCCCTAACCCTAACTGTCCACTTCCCACCACCAATTAGCCTTGGCTTTCACAGAGTCAGCCCCGAGCTTTTTCCAAAGCAGACACTTACCGCGATGGAGTAAGCCAGAAGCATGGTAAGGATGACAATAATGAAGCCCGAAATGTCGCCCCAGGCACGGCGTAGGGCTGCTGTGATCATGTTCATTTTGGGATTCAACCTGAGCAGATGCCAAAGCTTCACCGTCGACAGGAGTACCAGGAAGGCCATGATGTAGCCGAGGGCGGCGTCAGCTGCTGCTGTCTCACTGAAGCTGATGCCTCTGTGGGACCAAAATGGGAAGGCTGGGTGTCAGAGACCCTGAGCAGTTCAGCCAGAACTCATCTGGATGCAAGATTAGACTTATCGGCATTTAGGATGTGGGATTAGTTTTATCCTCATCTCATAGGCCATCAGGTCCAGAAACAGGTCTGGGAGAGAGAGCTGTCCCAGTTCCCCCAGGTAGGTGGTGGTGATGATGATGACGGTGATGATGATGCTGGGAACTGTGGTGTGAGAGTGATAATGATGACTGTTATGATGATGGTGAAGATGATGGTGATGGTGACACAGATGATAATGGTAGTTGAGGTTCATGGTGTGCACTGGTAATCCTAGCTACTCAAGAGGCTGAGGCAGGAGGATCACTTGAGTTCAGGAGTTTGACACTATAGTGAGCTGTGACCATCATCAGCAAGATGGCAGCCGACCAACCAACATGTGGTTTTCTCTGGGATGTTGGACTCAAGACATTTTTTTTCTGATTTGTTTTTAAAAGTTTTAGGAAGCCATATGGTATTTCTTGTTAAGTGAAAAACTTTGCAGCCACAAAAAAGAACAAAACCACATCCTTTGCAGCTGCATGGATGCCGCTGGAGGCCACTGTCGTAAGCGAATTAACACAGGAACAGAAAATCAAATACTGCATGTTCTCACTTATAAGTGGGAGCTAAACACTGGGGACTCATGGAGGTAAAGATGGCAACAATAGACGCGGGGACTAAAAGACTGGGAGCAGGGGAGGCAGACAAGGGTTGAAAAACTAACCACCGGGTACTGTGCTTACTACCTGGGTATCGAGGTCATTCGCACCCCAAACCTCAGCATCACGAAATATGTCCATGTAACAAGCCTGCACACGTACCCCCTAAAATGTGAGGCCAGGTGCCGTGGCTCATGCCTGCAATCTCAGCGCATTGGGAGGCTGAGGCAGGAGGATCACTTGAGCCCAGGTGTTGCCCAGATCAGCCTGGGCAACAATGTGAGACTCCTGTCTCCATAAAAAAAAAAATAGCCCGGGCGTGATGGCTCACTCCTGTAATCCCAGCACTTTGGGAGGCCAAGGCGGCTGGATCACCTGAGGTCAGGAGTTTGAGACCAGCCTGACTAACATGGT
This sequence comes from Alouatta palliata, assembly GCA_004027835.1. Taxonomy (NCBI): domain Eukaryota; kingdom Metazoa; phylum Chordata; class Mammalia; order Primates; family Atelidae; genus Alouatta; species Alouatta palliata. Next base: position 3,067 of record PVKV010028465.1, read on the forward strand.
AAAACCCTGTCTCTAGTAAAAATACAAAAAATAGCTGGGCGTGGCGGTGAGCGCCTATAATCCCAGCTACTTGGGAGGCTGAGGCAGAACAGTGGCCTGAACCCAGGAGGTGGACTGCACTCCAGTGTGGGTGACAGAGCAAGACTCTGTCTCAAAAAAAAAAAAAAAAAAAGATATAATGACAAAATCATCTCTTAGAGGCCTCAGGAGGATTCAAGTAGTTGACATGAGATAGTGCTTGTAATGAGGTTTTTAGGAAAGTGTACGACATTCAGCAATAACTCAATACATGTTAGCTATATCTGTAAAATAAATGAGTGAGGCAAGAAACACAGTGACTTGAAGCAAGGGAGGGGACTCTGGCGCTACACAATCTAGGCTTAAATTACTTCTCTGCCACATTTTAGCTGTGTGGATTTGGGGAAGTCACATGACCTCTCTGAGCCTCAATGTCTTTTGTTTTTTTTTTTTTGAGACTCAGTCTCTCTCTGTTATCCAGGTTGGAGTGCAGTGGCGCCATCTCGGCTCACTGCAGCCTCTGCTTCCTGGGTTCACGTCATTCTCCTGCCTCAGCCTCCTAAGTAGCTGGGACTATATAGGCGTGTGCCACCATGCTCAGCTAATTTTTATATTTTTATTAGAGGCAGGATTTCACCATATTGGCCAGGCTGGTCTCGAACTCCTGATCTCAAGTGATCCACACAACTTGGCCTCCCAAAGTGCTAAAATTATAGTCATGAGCCACCACACCCTGCCCTCAATGTCTTTGTTAAATGGGGTGATGATAACACTGACCTTCATCAATTCTGATGAGGATTCGCTAGGTGAATACATCGTGCCTACCACATAGTGGACACTTAGTATATGGTAGCAGAGGTGAGCTTCCTGGGGCCCTAATACTTGCAAAGGGCCTCCCAAAAAGGCCAAGAAGAGCCTAAGCAGGACACCACAGGATCCTATCTTTTGGGAAGATTTGCAGAAGTTACTGTTCTATTTGGTCTAAGTCCTTTCCAATGATACACACTTGCAGCCGACCCCACACCTGAATCTAGGTGGCAGCTAGAGTTACATCTGTTAGGAGTGTGCCTCTATCTACTGAGGGTCCACAGCATCCAAAGCCTCCTGACCCCTGGGCCTGAAAGAGAGCTGGAGGAACGGGGGGCCCATGTGGGGAGCTGGGGGGCTGAAGATAGCCACTTACTCCTCCCTATGGTTCCGGCAGCGCTGGAGGTCCCTTTCAGCCAGGACAGTCCTCTTCACAAACACCGCCAGGGCACTCCAGCTGGCCAGGATGATGGCTAGCTCCAAAAGGTTCCACTTGCTGCTGAAATAGGCCCACGTCTGCTTCCTCATGCGCTTGCCCTGGAAAAGGAGCCTGAGGTTGTGGCCATGACTGCCCCCGCCCCTGAGGGTTGCTCCCTCCCCACCTGGAGGGCCCTGTGGCAGGAGGCTCCCCTAGCCCTTGCCCCCATGCACAGAGTAAACCAGCCTCTCCCCAAGACCCACTGAAGCAGGATAATAGGAGCTGAATGCAGGGAACCTAAGAACTAAGTCAAATGGAAACACTTCAGCTACGACAGGAAAGACCCTCTTCATTTACATAGGGTGTATACCAAGTAAATGACTCTGTACCTTCACTTTAGCCTCTTCATTTACATAGAGAGTATACCAAGTAACCAATGGAAACCTCGAGAGGGTATTTAAACCCCAGAAAATTCTTTCTTCTTTTTTTTTTTTTGGAGATGGAGTCTCACTCTGTTGCCCAGTCGCTGGAGTGCAGTGGCGTCATCTGGGCTCACCGCAACCTCTGCCTCCCAGGTTCTAGCGATTCTCCTGCTTCAGCCTCCCGAGTAGCTGGGATTACAGACGTGTGCCACCACGCCCAGCTGATTTTTGTATTTTTAGTAGAGATGGGGTTTCACCTTGTTGGCCAGGCTGGTCTCGACCTCCTGACCTCAGGTGATCTGCCTGCCTCAGCCTCCCAAAGTGCTGGGATTGCAAGTGTGAGCACCCGTATCTGGCTGGCTGCAGTTTTGCAACATGAAAAGGGTTCATCCATCTGGAGATGGACAGTAATGACAGTTGTACAATGAAGTGAGTGGACATAACACCACTGAATACTTAAAAGTGGTTAAAATGGTCAATTTTATGTTATGTATATTTTCCACAGTTAAAAATAAATAATTTAGGCCAAGTGCGGTGGCTCACGCCTGTAATCCCAGAACTTTGGGAGGCCGAGGCGGGTAGATCACAAGGTCAAGAGATCCAGACCATCCTGGCTGTGGTGAAACCTTGTCTCTATTAAAAATACAAACATCAGCTGATGTGGTGGCGCCTGTACGTAACCTCAGCTACTTAGGAGGCTGAGGCAGGAGAATTGCTGGAACCCAGGAGGCAGAGGTTGCAGTGAGCCAAGACTCGCACCACTGCACTCCAGCCTGGCAACAGAGTGAGACTCCATCTCAAAAAAAAAAAAAAGCGCGTTCCCACCTCACTTGCAAGGAAGAGGAGAGGGGTTGGGTAGGCACCAGGCACCCCTGCACCCCAATCCCTGCTCATGAGCTACGAGCATGCCTCTTACCTGCACCACCATGTAGTAGAGGAGAAAGAGGAAGTAGATGAACTCTGCCGCCACCACGAAGGGGTGCCAGCCGTCAGTGAAGGGGTACAGGCGGAGGCTCTGGAAGGCCGCGTGCGCAAAGAATGTGCCTGGGGAAGAGAGTGCGCTCTGCTAACTCCGGACCACCTGCTCTCTCAGAGCCGTGGCTTCTGACCGGGAGCCATCAGGTCAGATGTCTCAAGCTCAAGTAAGCCCTGGAGGGCTGACTGGGGCCAAGGAAAAGCCAAAGTTCCTTTACACCCAAAGGACTGAACATGGACACGTGGCAGACACTGAAGGCAGCGGATGCACCAGAGGGGCGGAGGGGCTGCAGGGGAAGGTCCTCCCCTTCCCTCCGCATTTGGTGTTGGCCTTTTGGGCACATACAGCTCCAGATAAAGCACATCCACCCATATAATGACAATTGATGCCCAGATGGCTCATTTAAAGCCATTTTGGGCCAGGCGGACTGGCTCACGCCTGTAATAATCCCAACACTGTGGGAGGCTGAGGTGGGTGAATCACCTGAGGTTAAGAGTGTGAACTGGCCGGGCGTGCTGGCTCAAGCCTGTAATCCCAGCACTTCGGGAAGCGAGGTGGTCGGATCACCTGAGGTCAGGAATTGAGACCAGCCTGGCCAACACAGTGAAACTCTGTCTCCACTAAAAATACAAAATTAGCCGGGCTTGGTGGCAGGTGCCTGTAATCCCAATCACTCAGGAGGCTGAGGCAAGACAATCATTTGAACTCGGAAGGCAGAGGTTGCAGTGAGCTGAGATGGCGACATGACATTCTAGCCTGGGCAAAAAGAGCGAAACACCATCTCAACAAAAAGAAAAAAAAAAGAGTTCGAGACTAGCCTGGCCAACATAGTACACTTTGTCTCTATTAAAAATACAAAAATCAGCTGGGCCTGGTGGTGCACCTCTGTAGTCTCAGGCACTCAAGAGGCTGAGGTGGGAGAATCGCTTAAACCTGGGAGACGGAGGATGCAGTGGCTGAGAGTACGTCACTGCACTCCAGCGTGGGTGACAGAGCAAGAATCCGTGTCAAAAATAAATACATAAATAAAAAGCCATTTCATCTAAAGACACTTCACTGAAGATAAGTCCACCTAAAATCCAATATGAATAAAAAGTCAACCTTCTTTTGAATAGTTTTTCATCCATTTTAGCGCCTTTTTCTTATTTTTTTTCATTGTAAAAATTTTTCTGTAATGATGTTTTAAACCAGTTTGTCTAGTAGGGCTCTGCCTGTGCAGATGAAGCCAGCCCCAAGGATGACAGAATAAACAGAGAAACAGAAACAATCTGGGTCTTTGACGACATCAGCGATCTGTGGAATCGACCAGATCTGAAATCTACCCGTACTTTATGTGTAGAGAAACATAATCCAGGGCCAGGTGTGATTGCTCATGCCTGTAATCCCAGCACTTTGGGAGGCCAAGTCAGGAGAATTGCTTGAGCTCAGGAGTTCAAGACCAGCCTGGTCAACATAGCAAGACATCATCTCTATGAAAAGTAAAAAACATTGGTTAGGTATAGTGGCACATGTCTGTAGTCTCAGCTACTCAGGAGGCTGAGGGAGGAGGATTGCTTTAGCCTAGGAGACTGAGGCTGCAGTGAGCTACGATGGCACGACTGCACTCCAGCCTAGGCGACAGAGACCCTGCCTCGAAAAGAGAGACAGAGACAGAAAGACAGAGAGACAGACAGACAGACAGACAAGACACCGGGTACGGTGGTTCATGCCTGTCATCCCAGCAGTTTGGGAGGCCGAGGTGGGTGGATCACCTGAGGTCAGGAGTTCAAGACCAGCCTGGCCAACATGGTATAACTCCATCTTTACTGAAAATACAAAAATTAGCCGGCTGTGGTGGCACACATGCCTGTAATCCCAGCTACTCGGGAAGCTGAGACGGGAGAATCGCTTGGATCTGGGAGGCAGAGGTTGCAGTGAGCTGAAATCATGCCATTGTATTCCAGCCTGGGCAGTAAGAGTGAAACTCTGTCTCAAAAAAAAAAAAAAAAAAAAAGATACACAAATAAACCCAAAAAGGATTTGGAAGAAACTGCTAGCAATGGGGAATGACAATGGAAATTGAAAGCCTTTCACTTTTCACTTTACACAGTTCTGAATTTTTTTTAAAGCACAAACATGTTACTTTTTCTTTTTTTATTCCATCTTGTAAGTCATTATAGCTGTAGAGACATATATTACTTTTATAATAAAAAATGTAATCTAATATTTTCTAAAAAATTTAATGTTTAATGGAGAAGAGGTCAGTTTTTAGGCAAACTGATCATTAGCTGAACAGATTATAGATGGGTTTTTAGCAGACCGTGATCAGCATTTTAAGGGGAAAGGGGGCATGAGGAGGAAGAAATAGAACACAAAATCTGAGAGCCCATCACATGTAGTTTTTTAAATTTTGTAAAGACCAGGTCTCACCGTGTTGCCCAGGCTGGTCTTGAACTCCTGGGCTCAAGCAGTCCTCCCACCTTGACCTCCCCAAGTGCTGGTATCATGGCTGTGAGCCACCATGCCCGGCCTCATGGAGTTAAAGTACATGTTATTTGTGGACATTTCATCTTGGTTGCATGTGGGCCGGATTATGATGTAAAATGTACTTCATGGTATGCCCTGATGTTTGGTGAAATATTACATTAGGTGATATGATCTGTTACCAGGTCACATTCTCCCTCACCTGTCACTGCCAGCTCGCCACCCCAACCCCAGCAGACTGGGAAGCCTTTGGACCCTCAATGGGTTTCTTTAGGATAACTTGGGAGACAAGGCCAGAAAGATGGGGGGAATTAGGGTGGAGGGTCCTAATGTTTTGCCTTTGGGGACCCAGAAACTCACGGCTGCAAGGATAACCAAGACCTACACCCAGATTCACTAAACAACAATTTGCTCTGGAGCTCTGGTCCTGCAGTGGCTGTGCCCAGGTAGGTCAGGAGCCCCAGCCCAGGGGAAGGCGTGTCTGTCTTCTGGGGCCCTACAGAGGTTCCCAGGTGAGGCTGCTCACCCAGGGAGTTGGTCTCTAGCGTCAGCGTGATGATGCAGAACAGGTTGACGTTGGCGTTGTAGACAGTGAACTCCACAAACACAGCTCTGGTCAGGGCGTCCAGCCAGGTGTTGTCAAACAGATAGCGGAGAATTCTGTGGGAAAGAGTGGCGCTGGGGCATTTCCACCCTGCAGGGGCTCCATGTCCCCGCAGCCCTTTGACTGAGGCCAGAGCTTCCTGTCTCAACTTTTCCCTCTGCTTCTGTTCTGTTCCCTGGGCCGCCAAGCCATCAGGGCTGCTCCTGGGAGTGGTCACCTTTTGTAGCCCACGCTGTGACAGAGTGCCACCCCTCATCTCCTGGCCATTAGAGCAGAGATTCTCAGAGTGTGATCCCGCACCAGCAGCATCAGCATCACCTGGGAACTTGTTGGAAACAGATTCTCAGGCCTGCCCTAGACCTGCTGAGTCAGAAACTCTCGGGGGAGCCCAGAAGGTGTGTTTTGATGAACCTGCCAGGGGATTCAGATGCTTTTAACAATTTGAGAACTATGGTGTTAAAAGAATCATAGAGGCCTGGTGCGGTAGCTCATACCTGTAATCCCAGAACTTTGGGAGGCCTAGGCGGGTGATCACCTGAGGTCAGGAGTTCAAGACCAGCGTGGCCAACATGGTGAAACGCCGTCTCTATTAAAAATACAAAAATTAGCCGGTGGGGTGGCACATGGCTGTAATCCTAGCTACTCAGGAGTCTGAGACAGGGGAATCTGTTAAACCAGGGAGGCAGAAGTTGCAGTGAGCCGAGACCCCATCACTGCACCTCAACCTTGGTGACAGAAAAAAAAATTAGCCAGGCGTAGTGGTGCATGCCTGTAATCCCAGCTACTTGGGAGGCTGAGGCATGAAAATTGCTTGAGGCAGAGACAGGAGAATCACTTGAACCCGGGAGGCAGAGGTTGCAGTGAGCAAAGATTGTGCCACTCCAGCTTGGTGGACACTGCCAGATTCTGTCTCAGAAAAAGAAAAAAAGGCTAGGTGCAGTGGCTCATGCCTATAATCCCAGCGCTTTGGGAGGCTGAGGCGGGCAGATCACCTGAGGCCAGGAGTTTTTGAGACCTGCCTGGCCAACATGGTAAAACCCTGTCTCTAACCTGGAATCTCAGCTACTCAGGAGGCTGGGGCAGGAGAATTGCTTGCACTCCAGCCTGGGCAACAGAGGGAGACGCTGTCTCAACTACTTCCTTCTTGTCTAATGGTGGACTGTTCTGAATGGTAGTGAGCTCCCCATGCCTGGACTGGCTCTAGGAGAGGCAACCAGGCTGTGAATGCCATAAAGAGACTTTCCTTCCAATTCTGAGATGGTTCGGTTCCCAGGGGCCTGAAAACAGAACCTGCATGATTCTGAATCCTCCAGGCTCTCCCACAATGACCTGAATAAAGTTGGCTCTGCCCTGTTTTGAAGACTACATTACAGCTAATGCCCTTTTCGGCCTTAGCCCACCTGCACCCAGATGAAAAAAAAAAAAGACTACATTCCCCAATCAGATGTGGACTCTAGCAAAAGACCTCACTCAGCTGCAAATGAATCAAGTCAGCCTCACCTTGATGTGCTTTGGCGGTCAGCCCCAAAAGGGACCACGTAGCCTCCTCCCCGGTACACAGTAAGTTTGCCCCAGATAGGATACCCTCGACGTTGGCTCTGGCTCTGGTACTGCCAAGCCTGGGGATAGCTACTGCCGTTACTGAGGGTGGAGGCATTCCAGCCTTCCCCATAGTCAGCCAGGTCTTCAGCATCCAGGGAATATGGTGCATGGCATCTGTTGAGAGATGGCTGCAACTCCTGGGCAAGAGGGCAAGAGCTGTCCTGGACCCTCACTTGGCGAATCTGGGCACTGCCAACCAGCTTGGAGTTCCCATCAGTGATAAAGCCTAAAGAGAAAAATCAGGTGGGTAAATTTAACAGTCAAAATCATCTTAACACATCCCAAACTCCCCAGCCAATGCTAATGTGAACTTCAGCATACCCATTAGAGAGACAGCCCAGAGGAGTATGTGGCCAACTATATGCTACATTTATCCAAATGACCTTACCGTCTCTCCACCTGGAACCTGCTGTGCTTCCTGCACAACCTCTCTTAGGGAATGGAACCCCATCTCTCCGTCATCAACCTGGACACACCTGTGCCCTTTCTCCTCAATCCTCCATCCCAGTGGTTACCACATCCCATCCATCCTACTTTTTCCATGCCTTATGTCCCCATCCCCTTCTCTCCATCACCACTGTCCCTTGTCCCCTGCACTAGCCCTCATCCTGTGTCCCAAGCATCCTAACTTCCCCACCCCCCGCCTTTTTTTTTTTTCAGAGAGAGGGACTTTCACTCTTGTTGCCCAGGCTAGAGTGCAATGGCGTGATCTTGGCTCACTGCAACCCCCGCCTCCTGGATTCAAGTGCTTCTCCTGCCTCTGCCTCCTGAGTAGCTGGGATTACAGGTGCCTGCCACCATGCCTGGCTAATTTTTCATATTTTTAGCAGAGACAGGGTTTCTCCATGTTGGCCACGCTGTTCTCAAACTCCTGACCTCAGGTGACCCACTTGCCTCAGCCTCCCAAAGTGCTGGGATTACAGATGTGAGCCACCGTGCCCAGCCAACTTACCCACCCTTTACTCTAACTTCCACATGCTTCCAGAGTGATCCTTCTATACCACAGATTTATGCCACAGCCTCATGTAGAAACTTTCAGTGGCACCTCATTTCCTTGAGGATGAGATATGCATTCCTGAGATCCTTCATGATCTGGCCCGTTCATCTCTCCTGCTTTGCTTCTCAGTGATCCTTAACTCACATCCCACACGAGAGTCACACTCCATGCTCTGTGGTTCCAAGAACATGCATGCCATGAGGTGAGAGGCTGGGCTTTCCTCGTGTTGTTGGTTCTGCCTGGCACACTGTTTTTGCCTAGCTGGTTCATGTTCTGTTACTGCTCATTTAGGAGGTTCCCCACTCTGCATCAGGGGAAGGGAAGGAGGAGAGTCCTCTCTCGTGGACAACCAGCCTTCTGAGAGTCTCTCCTTCACAGCATCTGGTCCTGTGGTTATTGGTTGGTTTTCTTTTTTTCCTGTTTTTTCTAGACTAAGTCTTGCTTCTTCACCCAGGCTAGAGTGCAGTGGAGCAGTCTGGGCTCACTACAACCTCCGATTCCCAGGTTCAAGCGATTCTCTTGCCTAAGCCTCCAGAGTAGCTGGGACTACAGACATGAGTCAACATGTCTGGCTAATTTTGTATTTTTGGTAAAGACGGAGTTTGACCCTGTTGGTCAGGTTGGTCTAGAACTCCTGATCTCAAGTGACCCACCCACCTCAGCCTCCCAAAGTTCTGGGATTACAGGCATGAGCCACCACACCTGGCCTCTTTCTTTTCTTTTTAAGACAAAGTCTTGCTCTGTCTCCCAGGCTGGAGTACAGTGGCACAATTCTGGCTTACTGCAGGCTCCGCCTCCTGGGCTCAAGCAATCCTCCCACCTCAGCCTCCTGAGTTGCTGGGACTACAGGCGTGAGCCATCACACCTGGCCAATTTTTGTATTTTTCATAGAGGTAGGGTCTCGCCATGTTGCCAGGCTGATCTCAAATTCCTGGCCTCAAGCAATCCTCCTGCATCAGCCTCCCAAAGCACTGGGATTACAGGTGAGAGCTACCACGCCCAACCTCGTTTTCTTATAAGGCTGACGCTGATGGTGCCTTGTATCTGTTCCTAGCCAGGAGCAGGCACTAGGAAGCTGACACAGCCCCGGGGCTGCAGGACTTACCTGGGGGGTGACCATACAGGTTGCTCAGGAGCGTGGTGTTGGCCCACTCAAAGAACTCTCGGAAGCCCAGCACACCTGAGAAGCCCCTGGTGAAGCTGTGCTCGAGGTGTCTGTTGAGGTGGTAGGCGCTGGGGTCCCTCTGCCCATAGACCACGAGCAGCAGCATCCACAGGAAGCCCAGGTATGCTGGGGAGGGAGGCACAGCCCTGTTCAGGCAGGATCCGTGACTCCCACCCAGTCCAGGTCAGGAAATGGGAAGGCCTCCTAGACCAGCCCCTTGCCCCTCTGGTGACAATGGAATCAGTCTTTATAGAGGCAGCCGAGAGGTGTAAAGTCACAGACCATGGGATATCCTGCCTGGGTCCAAATCCCAGCTCTGCCACATCCCATCCAGGTGCCCTTCACAAGTGACTCTACTCCTCTATGCCTCAGTCTCCCCATCTGTGAAATGGGAACAACAACTCTATGACCTAGGGTTGTCATGAGGGGGTCAGTTAATATTAGAAAGCACTGGCTGGGTGCGGTGGCTCATGCCTGTAATCCCAACACTTTGGGCGGCCAAGGAGGGCAGATCACTTGATGTCAGAAGTTCAAGACCAGCCTGACCATCATGGCAAAACCCCATCTCTACTGAAAAAACAAAAATTTTCCGGGTGTGGTGGTGTGCATTTGTCATCCCAGCTACTCAGGAGGCTGAGGCCAGAGAATCACCTGAACCCAGGAGGCAGATGTTGCAATGAGCCAAGATTGCGCCACTGCACTCCAGTCTGAATGACAGAGTAAAACTGTGTCTCAAAAAATAAAATAAAAAATTTAAAAATCTTTAAAAAGGCCGGGCATGCTGGTTCATGCCTGTAATCCTAGCACTTTGGGAGGCCGAGGTGGGCAGGTCACCTGAGGTCAGGGGTTCGAGACCAGCCCGGTCAACATGATAAAACCCTGTCTTCACTAAAAATACAAAAATTAGCCCTGTATCATGGCGCATGCTTATAATTCCAGCTACTCAGGAGGCTGATGTGTGAGAATGGCTTGCACTCCAGAGGCAGAGGTTGCAGTGAGCTGAGATTTTGCCTTTGCACTCTAGCCTGGGTGACACAGTGAGACTGTGTCTCCAAAAATATTAAAATAAAAAAGAAGAATAAGAGGAATTAGCCAGAAGAAAAGCTGGGGAGGAGGAGTGAGCGCACTCCAGGCCAATGAGATGAACCGTCTGGGCAGACGCCTGGGGTGAGGACAGGGCGTGGGTCCCAGGTGCTGCAGAAGCCAATGAGAGGACGAAGTGGATGGAGACACAGGAAGGGGTTTGGGTTTTGTCTTAAGGGTCATGAGGGGCCACTGAAGGATTTTAAGTGTAGTGGAGAAGCTGGCGTGTGCTGATATCCAGGGAAACTGAGGCCCAGAAGCGGAACAGGACTTATCAAAGATAGCACAGTAAGGGTGTCTGTCTATTTCACGCTGTGCTGAGAGCCAGTGAGCGGGAAGATTGCCTACCCAGGATCTCTCTGATGAGGGCATATGCTTTCTGTTCCTTGAGGTGAGTAGTTTTCATCTTCTCAATGGCAGCGGTGAGAGGTGGCTGGTAGACGTCCCTGCTGCTATTTCTTCGTGGTCGGAACAAGGCATAGGGGTCTATGGAGGGAATGACAACAGGACAGCCATCCTGGCCAACACTGTGAAACCCCATCTCTCCTAAAAATTAGCCAGGTATGGCAGTGTACGCCTGTAATCCCAGCTACTCGGGAGGCTGACACAGGAGAATTGCTTGAACCCAGGAGGTGGAGGTTGCAGTGAGCCAAGACTGCACCATTGTACTCTAGCCTGGGTAACAGAGCAAGAATCTGTCTCAAAAAAAAAAAAAAGAAAGAAAAAAAAAAATTTTTTTTTTCATTTTAATTTTTTTGTAGAGATGGGGTCTTGCTGTGTTGCCCAGGCTGGAATACAGACGTACAATCACAGCTCACTGAAGCCTCAGTCTCCTTGGACTCAGGCAATCCTCCCACATCAGCCTCTCAAGTAGCTGGGATTACATGCACGTACTACCATGCCTGGCTATTTTTTTGTATTTTTGGTAGAGATGGAGTTTCCCCATGCTGTCCAGGCTGGTCTCAAACTCCTAAATTTGAGCAATCTGCCCGCCTCAGCCTTCCAAAGTGCTGGGATTACAGGTGTGAGCCAATCGTGCCCGGCCTCCTTTCTTAAAAATTACAAAACAGGCTGGGCACAGCGGCTCAGGCCTGTAATCTTAGCACTTTGGGAGGCCGATGTGGGCGGATCACTTGAGGTCAGAAGTTTGAGACCAGCCTGGCCAACATGACGAAACCCCATCTTTACTAAAAATACCAAAAATAGCCAGGTGTGGTATCAGGTGCCTGTAATCCCAGCTACTCAGGAGGCTGAGGCAGGAGAATCACTTCAGCCTGGGAGGTGGAGGTTGCAGTGAGCTGAGATCACACCACTGCACTCCAGCCTGAGCAACAGAATGAGATTCTGTCTCAAAAAAAAAAAATCATTAAACAGATCATCACTCTGCTATGTAAAGCCCTCCCACATCCCAGCCTTGGTCCAGCTTCTATAAGGCTCTGGCAATCTGCTGCCCACCCCCTCCACTCTCATCTCTAACCACTGTCCCCAAACCCCAACTTACCATGCTCCAGTCACACTGCCAATGGTTGCAATAAAATGACACCACTGTCCCACCTCGGAGCCTTTGCATGTGCTCAGTGTGTGGTCCTTCCCTTCCCGCATCCTCAGGAGAGAGCTTAGGCACCACGGCAGCAGAGAGGCCTGCCCTCTCTTGTTCTTCTCCAATCCTATTTCTCACTAAAATTCACACTTACATGTCTACTTGTGCATTTATTTGGTTAATGGCATCTCCCCAAATGGGCTGTTCATTCCAAGGGTAGCAACCTGTCCCTTATAATCAGTGCAGTGTCGGCAGGGGCTGGGGTAGAAGTGGGGATTGACTTTAAATCGGCAAGAAAGAACCTTTTGGGGTGATGAATCTGTTCTAAATCTGAATTGCAGTGATGGTTACATAACCCTATAGATTTACCGAAATCAAAAATCTGCGCACTTAACAACAGGTGAATTTTATGTCAATTACATTCCCAAGCCATCACAAGTCCTGGCCTGCAGCCAGGGCTCCCTGAGGACTTGCCAAAGGGGTGAATGAATGAATATTTAATGGTCTGGAGCCTGGCATCTCTGTGGAGAAACATTATTACTCTCTTGTCTAGAGAAGATTTTAATGGATGTCTTGGATCCCCAAATTGAAAACGCTGCCCTGGGATGGAAGAGCGCACACCCTGAAGAGGTAGCCACGATGCACTGTGAGGCAGGTGCACGGGATGTGGTTTGTTTGTTTCTATTTTGTTTTCCCTGAAAGTCAAAACCATTGCCTTGATGATTCCACGTTGATTCAGTTTTATCTGCATGTTTGTTTTGTCATTATTGTTAGCACCCTTGGGAACTCCGGTTGGGAAGTGAGAAGTCAGGCTGGGAGGACGGGGACTGGCCAGTGGCCTCCAAAAGCAGGGGGCAGTGTGGCTGTGTTCCAACCAACATGTGTTTATAAAAGCAGGCAGCAGGCGAGATGTGGCCCCCCAGCTGCAGTTTGCAGAACTCTGTCCTAAAATTCTCTTTTTTTGAGATAGAGTCACATTCTGGCACCCAGGCTGGAAGGCAATGGCATGATCTTAGCTCACTGCAACCTCCGCCTCCCAGGTTCAAGCAATTCTCCTGCCTCCACCTCCTGAATAGCTGGGATTACAGGCGCCAGCTACCATACCTGGCTTAGTTTTTGTATTTTTAGGAGAGACAGGGTTTCACCATGTTGGCCAGGCTGGTCTTGAACTCCTGACCTCGTGATCCACCCACCTTGGTCTTCTAAAGCGCTAGGATTATAAGCATCAGCCATCATGCCCAGCTTTGTCCCAGAATTCTTAATTTTCAGATAAGGCCACTTTTTGTAGCCCATCTGTAAACCGATTCTTGTTTTAGTTTTTGTTCTAAAACCCAGGGCCCTGAGTCTCAGAGAAGAAAGCTGCTTGCTTGGAATTACACAGAGAAGGATGGCCCATGCAGACAGCTTTGTCCCCAAGGTACCTCTTCTGGCTGGTGGGTCATACTTGAGTGTTATGGAAAAATGCCAGGGAAAAAAGAAACAAAGATATTCAGGAGACAAGAAGTCACTTTTTTCCCAGCTCATTTGGGGATGGCTCACAAACTAGGGGCGAAAGGCTGGTGGGGAACAAAGGTCTGGGGAGCTCCTTACACAGGGGGCACTCTGCAGGGCACAGTGAGAATCATGAGGGCCACAGCTGGCCAGACCCTGCCTCCAGCCGTCAAGGCACTTTACCTGGGCCCAACAGATGTCTTGGCGGCGGAATCACTGTATCCTCCTCCTCGTCCACTCTCTTCAAGACCAGTGCAAAGAAAGCAGCGAATCCCAGTACCTGAAAAATACCCAGGCAGAGCCTTGAGCCCACGCTGATAACTCTCAACCTCTCATCTGCGAGGGCACAGGGTTTGGGGCCAGGACTGCGTAGGGCCCTGTGCTTTGAGGTAATGTAGCTCCCTTCCACAGAGGCAGGAGGTGGTTATCACATAGAGCGCAAGGTCTTTGCTTGCAGACCAGACGGAGGACTGGCCCAGTCCTAGCACTTCCCTGAGCCTTCACACCTACTGCTGCTCACCTGCCTGAGGAACTTCTGATCTCTCTGCAAGGAGAATTGCTCTCCTCCGGGGCTTCCAGCACAGGAGTCCTGCCCCACCCTGCTCCTTCCCTTTCCTGCTGTATTTTTCTTTTCCTTTCTTTTCTTTTTTTTTTTTTTTTTTTAAGAGATGAGGTCTCGCTATGTTGCCCAGGCTGGAGTGCAGTGGCTATTCACAGGCACAATCCCATTACTGATCAGCACGGGAGTTTTGACCTGCTCAGTTTCTGACCTGGGCCAATCCTGCGAGCCTAGTGTTGAGGGGAGGTGTCAGATGTTTTCTGATTCTTATGATAAAAGCTATTCAGGGAAGAATGGGGGACCAGCGGGGTTTTGGCCACGTCTCATAGGCGTAAAGATTAGCTTTGTTTGTTTGTTTGATTTTGAGATGGAATCTCACTGTGTCTCCAAAGCTGGAGTGCAACGGCAGGATCTCTGCTGACTGCAACCTCCACCTCCTGGGTTCAAGCGATTCTTTTACCTCAACCTCCCATGTAGCTGGGACTACAAGCATCTACCACCATGCTCGGCTAATTTTTGTATTTTTAGGAGAGACAGGGTTTCCCCATATTGGTCAGGCTGGTCTCGAACTCCTGACCTCAGATGATCCACCCACCTCAGCCTCCCAACGTGTTGGGATTACAGGTGTGAGCTACTGCGCCCGGGCCTTAACTTCTGTTTTTTAGGGACAGGGTGTTGTTCTGTTTCCCAGGCTGGAGTGTAGTGGCTATTCACAGGTTTGACCACGGCACACTACAGCCTTGAACTTCTAGGATCAAGAGATCCTCTTGCCGCAGCCTCCTGAGTAGATGGGACTACCGGTATATGCCACCACACACCTAGCATGCAATCTTAGTTTCTTTCTTTCTTTCTTTCTTTTTTTTTTTTTTTTTGACAGGGTCTTGCTCTGTTGCCCAAGCTGGAATGCAGTGGATTGATCTCAGGTCACTGCAACCTCCATCTTCTGGGTTCAAGTGATTCTCCTACCTAGCTGGAACTATAGGTGCACAACACTCACTACCTTGCCTGGCTAATTTTTGTGTTTTTTGTAGAGATAGAGTGTTGCCCTGTTGCCCAGGCTGGTCTAGAACTCCTTAGCCCAAGCAATATACCTGCCTTGGCCTCCGAAAGTCCTGGATTACAGGTGTGAGCCACCATGCCCAGCCCCACCTTAATTTCTTTCTTTCTTTTTTATTTTTTTGAGACAGAGTCTCACTGTGTTGTCCAGGCTAACATGCAGTGGTGAGATCTCAGCTCAGTGCAACCTCTGTCTGCTGGGCTTAAGTGATTTTTCTGCCTTCGCCTCCTGAGTACCTGGGACTACAGGCACCTGCCACCATGCCTAGCTAAGTCTTTTTTTTTTTTTTTCTAGAGATGGAGTCTTGCTCCACTGACCAGGCTGGAGTGTACTGGCGCAATCTGGGCTCACTGCAACCTCCACCTCCCGGGTTCAAGCAATTCTCCTGCCTCAGTCTCTCCAGTAGCTGGGATTATAGGCACATGCCACCATACCTGGCTAATTTTGTACTTTTAGTAGAGATGGGGTTTCACCGTATGGGCCAGGCTGATCTTGAACGCCTGACCTTGTGATCTACCCACCTTGGCCTCCCAAAGTACTGGGATTTACAGGCATGAGCCACTGCACCTGGCTTTTTTGTATTTTTAATAGAGATGGGGGGGGGGTTTCACCATTTTGGCCAGGCTGGTCTCGAACCCCTGACCTCAAATGATCCACTTGCCTCGGCCTCCCGAAGTGCTGGGATTACAGGCATGAGCCACCTCGCCCGGCCAATAATTCCTTAACCTCAAGTTTGCTCACCTGTGAAAGGGAGATGAGCATCCTAAGGGCAGTTGTGATTATGGAATGCTAGCTTCCCAGTAAAACACCACACCTGGTGCAGAGTGAGTGTGCACTTACTTGGGCCATAATAGGAATTCTCTTCATTATTTCTCCCGTCCCTTGGCCTGCAGAGAGGGGATGCTCCAGGTTCATTTGTTGAATATATAAATAAAGGAATGGAAGCCCAGGAACAAGCTGCCGGCGGGAGGGAAGGGATGGGTGGAGGGGAGGACAGCGGGCGCCTGGGGCAGAGTCCTGACCTTCAGAGGCTGGGTGACAAACACGCTCTCTACGAAGGAGACGGCCATGGAGATGAGCCACCTGATGGAGCTGGCCCGCCCGTACTGCAGGCCGTACAGCATGGTGAAGAAGGCTGCCACGCCACTGGTGGCCGCCACCAGGAGCCATCCCACCAGAATGCACCACCAGGGAAGGCCTTGAGGGGGCTTGCTTGCCCGAAAAGCGCTGCAAAGGAGGTGGATGGACATAGTTAGGGTGACCACTCCCCCAAACCAGCTCAAGGTCAAACCCCACTCTACCCCACCATCTGCATAACCTTGGCAAAGCTCCTGGACCTCTCAGACCTTGTTTCCTTCTCTGTAATCTATACCTATCTCAAAGCGTTATGCTATGGTCTATGGAGTAAAAGCAGTGCAGAGCAGCGGCAAGTTCCCGCTCTAACCACTATACCGCTTAGGGCAAGCCTGAGTAGATACCATATAATTTTGTCTGAAGTTTTTTTTCATTTGATTTTGATTTGTCATGACCTCCATGCCCATGTTTTAAGTTTTTATTATTTATGTACTTATTTGAGACAGAGTCTTGCTCTGTCACCCAGTGCAATGGCTCGATCTCAGCTCACTGCAACCCCCACCTCCCAGGTTCAAGTGATTCTGCTGCCTCAGCCTCCGGAGTCGTTGGGATTTCAGGTGCCCACCACTAGACCTAGTTAATTTTTGTATTTTTAGCCTAGCCTTAAGTTTTTTGTAAAGACAATTTCTCAGCCGGGCACAGTGGCTGTCACCATAATCCCAGCATGTTGGGAGGCTGACTCTGACAGATCACTTGAGGTCAGGAGTTCAGGACCAGCTTCGCCAACGTGGTAAAACCCCATCTCTGTTAAAATACAACATTTAGCTGAGTGTCGTGGTGTGCGTCTGCAATCTGAGCTACTAAGGAGGCTGAGGCAAGAAAATGGCTTGAACCCGGGAGGCGGAGGTTGCAGTGAGCTGAGATCACACCCTTGCACTCCAGTCTAGGTGACAGAGCAAGACTATCTCAAAAAAAAAAAAAAAAGCCATTTTCTTATTGAATTACGATGTTTTTACACAACAAAACATATTTTTTAATGTCATTTAGTAACCTGTCTGTTGCTGAGAAATGCTGAGTGTATAATAAAATTATATTGTTTGCTAAGAAGAACGATGGCAAGGAAAACCTAGCCGCCCCCGAAAGTGAGAAAGTGCGGCATGCTAAAGCAGCAGAACAGTACATGTATATTACACACCGGTTAAAACAATTCTTTAAGCACGTGCTATGTGACCCTGTCCCCGTGGCTCCCTCGTGGAGAATACTTTCTGGTTTGTCCTTAATCAGTGGTAAGCAGGCACCAGCTGCCTACCTAGTTTATCTTGGTTCTACGAAAGAACACACAACACCTGTTTGTTTATAATAATCACCTGTTCAGAGAGAATAACTAGGTGGGTCAGCATCTGCTTAAGGCTCTCAGCCGGAATGCCATCATGCCCCTCGGGCTCTCAGCTCGGAAAGTTGCTGATTCCCGGATAGTCCCACTTTGTTGTTCTATCTGGGTGTCGGCTTCTTTTTTTTTTTCTGGGCCAGCAGGCTATTGAGCTGAGAGCCTCAGGGTCTGACAGCTTTCCAGGCGGAAGGCCGGGTGCCTGCTTCTTAATGCATTCGGCGTCACCTGGGTGCGGGTCTCTACGGCACAGCTGATCTTGGTAGTCTGTATTCAAAGTTTGCTTGTTATCTTAAAAACTGCATTTTGTTTTAAGTTTGAATCAAGAGACAGGCGTTATCATTCCCCTTTTACAGATGAGGAAACTAAGCCTGAGAAGTTGAGGAGCCGGTTCAACAGTGCAGTGCACAGATGGGAGACCGCCCACATGAACACTGTAGTGACTGTAAAATGAAGAACGAAGGCCCTGACTGCCTTCCCGCCCTGTTCAAACCCGGCCTCCCTCAATGTGTTCCGGAATCCTGCATGATATATGCCCAGGGAGGTCTGGGTGAACCTCCTTCCAAGGTTGTTCAGAATGCCCTTTCCAGAAAGCCCCAGGCTGGGGCAGGCAGGCAAGCACTCAGCACCCAGCAAAGTGGATTACCTGGCATGTGCAGGGGCCCAGGTGCCCGGCTGTATGCCCAGGCAACCCTTCAGGGTCTGCAGCTGCCTGAGAGCCAGGGCATGGCTGTGGCGCTGGGGGAAGCCTCGGGGCCCCACCATCCGTAGCTCTTGCTCCACCTGTTCCAGCTGAAGGTACAGGCACTGCCTGTAGGCGCTGTCCTTCCAGGGGCCGCTCAGAGCCCACTCGGGCTTGGGGCACTGCATGTTCTCTGGAGGACAAGAGAGAAAGTGATCAGCTTATGCTAAATCACAGAGCAAACCAGCTGCAGTACAGACACCCAGGTGTGGCAGCATGTGCCTTGTGGTCTCGACTACTGGGGAGGCTGAGGCAGGAGGATGGCTGGAGCCCAAGAGGTCGAGGCTGCAGTGAGTTATGATGGCGCCACTTCACTTCAGCCTGGATGACAAAGCAAGACCCAGTCTCTAACAAAACAAACAAAACCTCCACCACAAAACACAACGGTAATAGAGGCAGCTTTTGAGTGTCAAATACTTGCTATGTGCCAAGCCCTGAGAAGTCTGAGTTCAAAGAGATGGAGTAAGGTTTTAGGGTCACACAGCCAGTTAGGATCTGTTGTTTCTCTTAGATTTTTATCAGGGACACTCTTAAAATTTCCTTACACATCAAGAAAACAGAGGAGAATCCCATACTTGTTACCTCAGCTGCAATAGTTACCAACATTTGGCCAATCTTGTGCCATCTATTTTCTTCCCCTGGAGTTTTTTTTTTTTTTTTTTTTTTTGCAGTGGAGTCTTGCTCTGTCCCCCAGGCTGGAGTGCACTGGTGTTAGCTCACTGCAACCTCCACTTCCTGGGTTCAAGCGATTCTCTTGCCTGAGCCTCTCCCGTAGCTGGGAATACAAGTGCGCACCACCATACCCAGTTAATTTTTGTACTTTTAGTAGAGATGGGGTTTCACTATATAACCCAGGTTGGTTCTGAACTCTTTACCTCAGGTGATCCACCTGCCTCGGCCTCCCAAAGTGCTGGGATTACAGGAGTGAGCCATGGTGCCCACTCCCCCCTGCACAATGCTGGCCCAGAGTATTTTAAAGTAAATAACATGGTAAGATGTGAATTTAAACCCTGTTTTGGCTAGTGCCAAATACAGTGTAATCCTTTTTTTTTTTTTTTCAAGACTGTGTTTCGCTCTTGTCACCCAG
The DNA here is from genome assembly GCA_004027835.1 of Alouatta palliata. Lineage (NCBI taxonomy): Eukaryota > Metazoa > Chordata > Mammalia > Primates > Atelidae > Alouatta > Alouatta palliata. The sequence continues at coordinate 22,559 of PVKV010028465.1, forward strand.
GCTGGAGTGGAGTGGCGTGATCTCGGCTCACTGCAACCTCTGCCTCCCAGGTTCAAGTGATTCTCCTGCCTCAGCCTCCCAAGTAACTGGGATTACAGGCACCTGCCACCACACCTGGCTACTTTTTTTTTTCTTTGTATTTTTAGTAGAGACCAGTTTTCACCATGTTGGCCAGGCTGGTCTTGAACTCCTGATGTCAGGGAATCCGCCCACCTCAGCCTCCATAAGTGCTGGGATCACAGGCATGAGCCACCACACCTGGCCAGTATAGTGCAATCCTTAATCTTGTGTTTTTAGCTTTTTAAAAAATTATTAAACATTTCAAACATGTAAAAGTAGACCCAATGACAAGACGAAGCCACACAGCTTCAAAATGATCAAAGTGATGGAGTGAGACTCCGTCTCAAAAAAAAAAAAAAGCAGTTATAATCTTATATCTTCCCTTCACCTACAGGGTAAGCTTATCTAACTGTGCTTAGCATCTCCAGAGCAGCACACGTTCCCCACTGGGAGACAACAGTCCATCTGCAACCCAAAATATGCCCCCAACCAAACTCTCTCCCGTCTTGAGAGTTTCAGCTACTTTTACAACCTAGCTGTGTCCAGGAAGGTGCCAGCTGGACCGCCTGGTAGATAATTCTAATTGACTAAAGTGTGTTACATGGACCCCCATCAGCTTGCTTCCTCCCCTGCCTGCCATTTATGCTAAATCTCCTTTTAAAATCCCTCTTTCTGCCTCAGAGGTGAAGTAATACCCTTAAGTCAGGAGGCCTGTACTTCTTCCCCTAAGCTAGCTTTGGAATACAAAGTCACTTTTCTATTTTTTTTTTTTTTTTTTTTTGAGACAGGGTCTAACTCTGTCCCCCAGGCTGGAGTGCAGTGGTGTGATCTTGGCTCACTGCCACCTCTGCCTCCTGGGCTCAAGTGATCTTCCCACCTCAGCTTCCCAAGTAGCTGGGACTGCAGGCGCATGCCACCATGCCCACCTAAAAAAGTCACTTTTTTTTTTTCTCATTTACACCTTCAGTGTTGTGCCTTTACCCAAAAAAAAGTCACTTTTTTAACTGGACTCTGCAAGTGGCCAGCTACTAAACCTGTATTTTGGTTACAGCCAGGTGTACGCATCTCCAGCACTGACTCAGGCGAGGCTGGGATGTTGGGTAAATGGCTACGGTGAGGTCAGCTCCTACCTTCTTCTGGCTCAGAGCCTCTTCCCTCACTGAAGCCTCAGCTGAAGATTCCAAGTCAACACACTTTATTTGGCAAGACTTCTGCTAATGTTTCTGGAAGATACCATCACTGCCAATCATAACGCCACTTACTGAATACCTGCTTTGTGTCAGGCTGGGATCTACGTAGTTTCCATATCTTCTTATCTTATTCAGCCCTCACAGTAAGCCAAGGAGCTGGGTGGATCAATACCCCTATTTTATATTATATTATTTTGAGACACGGTCTCACTGTGTCACCCAGGCTGGAATGCGGTGGTGCGACCTTGGCTCAGTGCAACCTCCACCTCCCAGGCTCAGCCTCCCAAGTAGATGGAATTACAGGCATGTGCCACCAAACCCAGCTAATTTTTAACACCTCTATTTTCCTTTTTTTTTTTGAGATGGGAGTCTCGCTTTGTCACCCAGGCTGGAGTGCAGTGGTGCAATCTCAGTTGACTGCAACCTCCACCTCCCAGGTTCAAGTAATTCTCCTGCATCAGCGTCCCAAGTAGCTCGGAGTACAGGCATGTGCTACAGATAATTTTTGTAGTTTTAGTAAAAATGGGGTTTCCTTGTGTTGAACAGGCCAGTCTTGAACTCCTGACCTCAGGTGATCTGCCCACTTCCATCTCCCAAAGTGCTGAGATTACAGGCATGAGCCACCGTGCCTGGCCAACACCCCTATTTTTGGAATCCTTTTTTGAGGCAGAGTCTTACTCTGTCACAGGCTGGATGGAGTGCAGTGTCGTGATCTCTGTTCACTGCAACCTCCACCTTCCGGGTTCAAACGATTCTCCTGCCTCAGCCTCCTGAATAGCTGGTGTAAGGGTTATTGCCGAGTTTAGAATGAGGAAACTGAGGCCAGCACAGGAAAATTAAATGCCAATTTATTAAGCTCCTGGGCGAGGTTCTGTGGTCTGGGAAATGGGGGCCAGAGAAGTCGCTCTGGCTTCCTGGAATGAGGGGTTTTTAGAGCTTTGGGAGAGCAAGGAGTGGCTGGGTGTTCTAATTGGCTGCGGGGGAGTGGGATGGAGATGGAGCGGGCTGTTATTGGTGGGTAGGTTGTGGGGCGGGTTTTCCTAATGCAAGATCCGGCCAGGGTTGCATCAGCCAGGGCTGTCCGGAGGGCTGTGTGCAGAGCTAGGTGCCGAGTGCAGAGGCGGGTGCCGAGTGCAGAGGCGGGTG
>PVKV010028466.1:9057-25053 GCA_004027835.1 Alouatta palliata
AAAAAAAAAAAAAAAAAAAAAAAAAAAAAAAAAAAAAAAAAAAAAAAAAAAAAAAAAAAAAAAAAAAAAAAAAAAAAAAGTAAAGTCATTAATACTTACCTTACAGAAATAAGAGAATTAGAAAAAAAATACTATGAATAATTATATGCCAATAAATTAAATAACCTAGGTGAAATGGGCAAATTCCAAAACATACAAACTGCCAAAACTGAATCAAGAAAAAATAGAAACTATCATAGACCTATAACAAGCACAGAGATTGAACCAATAATTAAAAAACCACCAACAAAGAAAAGGCTAAGAACAGATGGCTTTATTGGTAAATTCTACTGAACACTTCAAGAAAAATTAATACCAATTAACATCAATCCTGCCCAAAAAGAAGGAGTACTTTCTAACTCATGCAGGAGGCCATGAGTGTTACCCTGACACCAAAGCTACAGAAAGACATCACAAGAAAAGAACCTACAGATAAACAGGCCTTGTGAATATAGCCCAAAAATTCTCAACAAAATGCTGTCAAGTCAAATCCAGCAGCACAGCAAAAGGATCACACACCAGGACTAGGCAGGATTTATCCCAGAAATAAAAGGTTGGTTCAATACATAAAAATCAATCACTGTAATATGCTCTATTATTTGAATGAAGGAATACAAAAAAAGTACATGGTCATTTCAAAGGATGCAGTAAAAGCATTTGACAAAATCCAACACCTATTCATGATAAAAACATTCAACAAACTATGAATTGAAAGGAAATTCCTCAATGTGATAAAAAATAGTCTACAGAAATACCCACAGTTAACATCATACCTAATGGTGAAAGACTGGATGCTTTCCCATTCAGAGTAGAATGAAGCAAAGATGTCCACTTTTGCCACTTCTGTTCAACATGGTAGTAGAGGTTCTAGCCAGAGTAATTAGTCAATAAAAAGAAATAAAAAGCATCCAGGTTGAAAAGGAAGAAGCAAAACTCTCTCTGTTCAAAGAAGACATGATCTCACATGTGAAAACTGAAGTCTAAAATTAGAATTCATAAGCAAATTCAGTAAACTTGCAGGATTCAAGACCAGCATATAAAAACCAGTTATATTTCTGTACACTGGCCATGAGTAATCTGAAAATAAAATCAAGAAAACAATTTTATTTACATTGTCATCAAAAAGAATCTAATACCGGAAAATACATTTAATCAAGGAAGTGCATGTTTTGTGCACTAAATGTTACAAAATATTATTGAAGTTAATTTTAAAAGACCAAATATACAAACAAAATCTGTGTTTATAGATTGGAAGATTTCATATTTTTTGAGATGACAACACTCCCTACGTTGATTCACAGATTCCATGCAATGCCTGTCAAAAGCCCAGTGGCTTTGCTTGTTTTCATGTTTGTTGTAGAAATGGAAAAGCCTGTTCTCAAATTTGTATGAAAATGCAAGGGGCCCCAAATAGCCAAAAAATATTGAAAAAGGAGAACAAAATTTCAAAACTTATTACAAGCTGCAGAAGCCAAAAGAGTGTGGCACTGGCATGAAGATAGACATAAAAACCAAAAAAAGGAAGAGTCCAGAAACAAACCCAAACATCTATGGCCAATTGATTTTTTACAAGGGTGCCAAGACCATTCAATGGGGAAAGAATAGTGTCTTCAACATATGGTTCTGGGACTACTGGCTAACTACATAAAAAAGAATGAAGTTGAACTTGTTACCTTGCTCCATATACAAAAATTAGCTCAAAATGGAACAAGAGCCAAAATATAAGAGATAAAGCTATAAAGTTTTTAGAAGAAAACGTAGGTGTAAATTTTCATGAGCTCAGCTTTAGTAAGAAGTCTTAGATGTGACACCAAATGCTGGAGCAACGAAAGAAAAAATGGATACATTGGATTTCATCAAAACTAAAAACTCGTTTATCAAAGGACATTATCAAGAAAGTGAAAAGACAACCTGCAGAATGGGAGAAAATATTTACAATCATATACCTGATAAGTGTTTAGTATCCAAAATATGTAAGAACACTTAGAACTTGACAATAAAAAGACAAACAACCCAACTGAAAAATAAGCAAAGGACTTGAGCAGACTGTGTATCTTCTAAGAAGATATACAAATGACAACAGGCACAGGAAAAGATGTTCAATACCATTAGTCATTAGGGAAATGCAAATCAAAAGCACAATGAGATATAACTTTACACACATTAGGATGACTAGAATTAGCAAAAGCAGACAATAACGAGTGTAGGTAAGGATATGAAGAAATTGAAATGCTTTACACTTTGGTGGAAATGTGAAATATTTTAGCCACTGTGGAAAACAGTTTAGCAGTTCCTTAAAAAGATAAACATAAAGTTGACGTATAACCAAGCAGTTTCAGTCCAAAGTAATGAAATAATCTCTGTGACAAATCCCCATGAAACATAATTACCTATGTAATTTATCTAGGAAACCTGCACATATACCCTTTTTAACTAAAAGTTAAAAAATAATAAGATAAAAAGTACTCAATAAATGCTTACAAATGAATGAAGCACAGGCAACTTTCTTCTCTCTCTCTCTGTCTTTCTCTTTTCTTCCATTCATGTCTCTGGAGAATACAATTCATTGTCTAGTAGAAGTGCCAGGCATGTGAAAAAATAATTATAAAACAATTTAATAAGTGCTAAAAGAAGAGAGTTAGTTTTATAGAAGTTTTTGGTGAGTTTTCTACGTAAAACTTAGAATTGTGTTTTTCTTCTATAACAAATTTAAACATAATTTCCTACAGGAGGGAATGAAGAAAAGTTTAGTTCAGATAGATGTTTTTCACCAGCTTTTGTTTATGGATATGTGAGGACAAAAAAAAACTGGCCTCTTTCTTCCCTTCTCTTTCTTCCTTCTCATTAACAGAGGCAGTCATTTATTTTCAATTTAGACATTATTTGTTCTTAAAATTTTTTCAGTATTTCTTCATTACTATTACATATATCATTGCTGCTAAGCTTAGAGACAAATCTTCAATAGCTACATCTTAAAGCTTTACATTTTGATTCTGATAATTCACTTTCAATATCAGAGTTCACTCACAATCTTAATGTGTTCTTGTTTGACTCAAGAAGTGTTCTTGTGGGTAGATGGGTGCCAAAGCATAGATTCAACTATCACATGTTAAAAATTTATAATAATCCTTTAATGGGCATTGTGATATTTATTCCACACTAAAATACACAAACAAAAACTTATGAACTATAAATTACTACCGCATTGAACAGGTAACAAAAATGGACCCCAGACAGGCAAGTTGGCTTACTCCAGCAAGACTTTAAGTGGCAAGCCAGGACCCAAACCTAGATCAGGGAATTTCTATTATAGTGTTTTCTCCAATTCATCATAGCTGTCCTGGTTTTCTGCATTATCAAGGCATTTCATCACTGAATGTTGTAACTCATAATCTATAACAAGGCATTTGCTTCACTGCAAATCTGTTATCATAACAACAAAAATAACTCAAAGAATATACCTGATTGCTAATTGATCTAAATTTTATTTTTCATATAAAATGTTATTGAATTTTCCTTCAATATAAGGCAAAAGCCACTTTTCATAGCCTTGTTGAGTATATTTACATTTATCTTGATGAGTCTCATGTGTCCATTGGATTTAATTTTTGTGCTCATAAAATATAACTGATCAAGTCAGCACACTGGCGCATGCCTGTAGTCCCAGCTACTTGGGAAGCTGAGGGTTGAGGTGAGAGAATCCCTTGAGCCCAGGAGTTCGAGGCCAGCCTCTTTAACATAGCCAGATGCTGTCTCTAAAATATATATATATATATTTTATATATAAAATATATATATTATATTATATATATATTATATTATATATATTTTATATATATATATTTTATATATATATATATTTTATATATAAAATAATATATATATATAGGTATATATAAACACACACACAAATATACACATGCATGTATCTATACATATATGTACACACACATATATACACACATATATATATTAAAATGTTCAAAATGTAAGTATCACAGCAATAAAAACCTGTTGGCCTGTTAAAAAGAGGCTTGACGGCACCCTAATATTGATAAAAAATTTAATAGTAGTGGCTTATATCTGTAATCCTAGCACTTTGGGAAACCAAGGCAGTCAGATCACTTGAGCTCAAAAGTTCCAGACAGCCTGGGCAACATGGCAAAACCCTGTCTCTACTTAAAAATATATATATATATAAATTAGCCTGGCATGGTGGCATGCGCTGTAGTCCCAGCTACTTGGTAGGGTAAAGGTGGGAGGATCACTTGAACCCAGGAGACGAAGGTTGCAGTGAGTCAAGATTTCGCCCCTGCATTCCAGCTTGGGCAACAGAGTGAGACCCTGTCTCAAAAAAAAAAAAAAATGTAATAGCAGGAAAAGGCTTACTTTTTGTTAATGCTAAAATTTATCTCAGTAATTGAGAATTTTTTCTGTAGGCTGTCAGCATTAATTCTGAATTGTGAGTCACAACTGGAATCTTTGTAACAAATACACAGAGGAGACACTGTCTAAATTGAGAGAGAATAGAGGGATAGAAAGAAAGTGGGATGAAAAATTAGATATATTAGATCAAACAAAAGAAGGTATATTTTCATCCCATAGTTTGAATAGCTATAACTTTGTGATCTTTTTGTTTCTTTTATTTCTTCCCAGTATTCAATCACATTTTCAATACAAATTATCGTATTATTTTGCAGAAACAGTGTGTTCCTTGGTGGATTTATTCAGCTAATTAATGTTTAAAAAAGAATTACTGAAAGCAATATTGCAAGAAATAATTTCCAAACTGAAATTTATACACTTGAAAGCTGATTCCTACAAAAATAATTTGGCTCCGTAAAAAAAGAAGCAATCCATCAGCTCCACAGACCCAGACATGAGCCTGATAGGATTTCTTTTTCATAGGAAATTACTGCTATGACTGATTCTTGTTAACCCTGGGGAGGAAAAAATCCAGTGGCTAGGTCTAATCAGAGACTGAAATAGAATGTTCTATTGTCTGAAATTGTTACCTCTGTGTATTAGTTGAAAGACAAATTAAATGTGTTAGAATCAAGTAAAATATTCATTTCCCCTCTTACCTCACCAGGCTACCTCACTTTAACTGAATTACTGCTAGGTTCTTTTGCTCCCTTAATTCCCCTCACATCCTGATAATTGAATATATATCCCAGATTTCATTGCTCTTCAGACCCACAGTGGAGGGAGGATATCTGCTGGTGAGAATTAACGGAGTCTGTCCTAGTCACCCCTGCCTACTAAGTGTCTGAACCATTCCCTCAAAGCATTCCATGCTGCTAAAAGGATCATGACCGTGAGAATTAATGTAGCCTGTCCTAATACCCCTACCTACTAAGTATCTGAACCATTCCCTCAAAGCATTCCATGCTGCTAAAAGGATCATGATCATGAGAATTAATGTAGCCTGTCCTAGTACCCCTGCCTACTATACTTAGTGTCTGAACCATTCCCTCAAACCATCCCATGCTGCTAAGGACCCTAACAGAGAGATTCCCTTTTCACATATTCATTTCACAGGTGGTTTTTTCCTTGAGGGCTGATACCATACAACCACCCCTCCTGCTGGAAAACTTACCGGCACTGGCAGCAGGATGGAGACACAGAGAGAATATTTACATCTGGTAGCCTGTTTCACTAATTGTGTTTTCTTGTGTTCCTATGGGTGTGTGATAGCTAAGAAGCAAGTTATATCTTTCAGTTGAAAATGCAGAAACCTAAAACGTTCCTGAAACCTAAGCCTTCTGTATTTGTTTTCTGATGTTCCCAGCTTACTAAACATGCAGATAGGGTTTTCAATGTCACAAACCATTTTCCTTCATTTTTATCAGGAAATGATGATCCCACAAAACAATAGTCAACCAAAATCAACACCTCTGAAGATATATTTAAATGATAAATCATAATCCAACGTGTTTTTTTCTACTTGAAATAAACTATGCACTTAGCTGTCATATAGCAATTAAGCATGAACTTTGGAGACAGGTTGCCCAAGTTCAAAACATGCCTTGGACTCTGATGACTGGCTATAAGACGTTGAGTGAGTTACTTAAACTACCTATGCTTAGGCCGGGTGCGGTAGCTCACGCCTGTAATCCCAGCACTTTGGGAGGCCGAGGCGGATGGATCACGAGGTCAAGAGATCGAGACCATCCTGGTCAACGTGGTGAAACCCCGTCTCTACTAAAACTACAAAAATTAGCTGGGCGTGGTGGCACGTGCCTGTAGTCCCAGCTACTCGGGAGGCTGAGGCAGGAGAATTGCTTGAAGTCAGGAGGCGGAGGTTGCGGTGAGCCGAGATCGCGCCATTGCACTGCAGCCTGGGCAACAAGAGCAAAACTCCGTCTCAAAAAAAAAAAAAAAACAAAAAACTACCTATGCTTATTTCTTCGTTCTGTAAAATGGAGATAATAATAGCACCCATGTCCCACTTCTTCCTACAATGAGAATTCAATAAGTTAATGCTGTAAAGCACATAAAACACTATCTTGCATGGATTTAGGCTTTTACAAGTGTTAGCTGTTACAATTAATGATATTGTAAATGAAAATTTTTGCAACATATCATTCTTTAGTTTGCAGACACTGTGGAGGCAGAATATGAATTCCTAAATAACAACTTTTTTAAAAAACCTTTGCTTATGCCTGTGTATTTACTTCAGATGAGTTCTCAAATTAGTTTTATTGATTTTTTTTTCTCTAGGTTCTTAGATCTCACTCCTCAGAGCTTGCTCTGTTGTCATATAGTTGTTATGAAGGAATGAATCTCAAGTTAAAGACAAAAAGCCTATTCAGGAATCATTAGTATTTATAGTAATAAAGCTAATAAGTAAGGCCTCCATGTTAACTACTGGTGCTATTACCCTTATGCTCCTCAGTTAGTATTATCTCTCATGGGATAAATATACTGTTTGCACAAATAAGACATCAAGCAACTAAGAATGTTTAAAAGAATTCCTCCTTCTAGGTCCTTATCTCCCTACCACTATATTTATCTCTATTTAGAATCTTAGAAAATAGACTAGTAGCCTATTTCTGCTCACCTGATCAACTGGAAAGCCCATGTGTCTAAGGACACTTTACAATTGTTAATGCATTTGCCAGTATAGTGGTGATTTTTCAAGTTTTCTCTCCTTGTTAATGCTTCTATAATTTCTGTTTTTTGTTTTTGCTTAGAAAGTAGAATTCAAGAGCATTTTAAAACAAGTAAATTTTTTGTTTGTCGTAACATTTGTCAAGATAATATTCTATAAAACAGAAGTAATTGTAACACTTTTCAAGTGCTTATGCTGAATTGACCTTGAAGTTTTCCATCTATGTTTAAAGTGAATGTGTATAGTGATATCAGATCCTTCCTATGACATACGTTTGCGGTACGATGTAATGTTCTCAACCCATCTTTTTAAATGTCTACTATTTAGGTTTAGTCTTTGTGAAATACGGAGCTAGGGAGATCATTGTTCCTTTTTGATACTGGTTACATCAACATTTTCTCATCTTACCTCTTGAATACAACACTGATTACACTTTTAAAGGATATTTGCTTACAAAAATTAATGAACTCATTTTTCTCTCAATCATAAGCCAAATCTTCATGGGAATCTTGCACTTTTTTCATTCCAACTGTTGCTATTCTTTATTCAACATTGCAGAGATAATCGGTTTTGATATCATGTCTGTGCCTATAATGAATGGCTGGTTAAAAAAAAAAAAAAAAAAAAAAAAAAGCATCAAACTTCCCGTAAGAGCCTTCTGTAAAACAGATATCAAAGTTGCTCAGTTGTTGGCTGACTTGAAGATAGTTCATTCTGAGTCCCATGTGCCTATATAGGGTCTGTTTATTTTGATGTATAAGCCATAGAAGTAAGACAACTGAAGGTGAAGGTGATCGTTTAAGATAAATCCTTACTTCCAAGCCCAGTGGACCACAAGGTGTCAAGGCCAGTGCTAATCTTAGCAGTCCCTGTGGTAGGTAGAGCTGCCTGGAATCATGTTTTACATTTTCACTTCAGTGCTTATATGGGCCTTTCACTTTCTTTCCTCGACAATAATTCACAAATTTTGCATGCTTTCCTTTGAAACCTAAAACAATATTTCTCCCAGAAGAACTATTCTTGTAGAAATATATATTGTGGATTTGGGTTTCTTTAATCAACTGTTCTCTAATCTCTATGTTCTTCTTTCATATTTTAAAGGCAGTTATCCACTGCAATATTTAAATATTTTGTATTTCACAGCCTCCTTTTACATAGGTAGAAGTTTTGTGCCTAAGAATTTATTGCTATTCTGGTAACCAGCATAACAAAATAACTCTACCTGGCAGAATTCAATACTTATGTGTTTATCTCAGTCACTGTTACTGTGCCTACTTTAAATAGTGTTTTATTTAATATAACAAAGTGTGTGATGACATAAATTAAAAACTTAGAGAAGTAAATTTTCTATCTGGCAAAAACAAAAATTAAATTTTCATTCCACTGTCTTTCTTTCTGTTAACACTTTCCGATGGAGGAGGGTTTTTAATCTTGTTTCTTTTTTGTATTAGTGGGGCGTAGAATTGTTTATTTTTATAAATGTTAAAATCCAAAAGTAGCACGTACATCCATACACACTGTATTTGTCATGTTCTAATTTTGTTTTTTGTTTTTCTTTTTGTCTTTAGCTGTGAACAGCATTCAAATTTGAAAAGTGCTCCCAAAAACATTTTCCCTGTGTTGGTGTCACATTTTCTCCTTAGTTCTTTGGTGCCAATAGAATTTTGTTATTCAAAATATGTTCATATGTATAATGTTTAATATGAAGTATAAAACAATATACATGTTGATTCCATCTATTTTAATGTGAAAAATACATGGTTATGTTGAAAGTATTTATATTATAAGATAGCGCCATGCTCACAAATATTTCTTAACATAACTGTAGTTAACATGTTCATTAAGAAACTTCTGGGAAACTTAGGCCAATATGATGTTTTCTCTATGCTATGACTTTCTCCATGTCCTGGAAAAGAAAGATAAACAAAGAGCACTCTAATCTTATATGCTATTATTAAACATATGGCAACAGTAATATCTCTTTTTAAATATTAGTACATTATAATAAAAGAGTCCTAAATCATTTTTGTTTCACAAACAATATGTGCTACTATTTTCTAATTTTACTTACAATTAAGTGCTACCACGAATTTATGTATAGATAATTATCCTGTGTGCATTACATCTTCTTTTCTTCATCCACTCATGCTTACATTTTATTTGTCTTGTTGCATTTCCATTAAGCCAAACAAATTGAATTCTTCCTGAAACAAAGGATGATATTAACAAATTAAAATGCATTTTGAAATAATCACTTCTCAAGTGTAAAATAAATAAAATTATGAACTTAAAGCAATATTGTAATAAAGTTGAAGTAGATCTTACAAAGAAGTACATCACCTTGTTGGTAGGAATTTATGTCTGTGCTTTATAAAATGACCTGTTTCCCTTTAGAAGGCTCTTAAATTGTTCAGATTCTGGCTTTGCAGTGACAACCCTCACCCAGACTAAAACCCAGGGCTGTGACAAGGAAGCTTGGCCCACTGCTAATTGTGTGTGAAGTTCACTTCTAGGCATCCCCAGTCGGATCGTAGGTTACAGCCACTATATTTCTGAATCCTGACACAGCAGGCAGGCATGGACCTGCTCTTCAGAGCAGATGCTTCTGCGCCTACCACCCCTCCAGGGAAGACAGCATAGTCTCCACCAAGTGACCTCTTGCTCTGAGTCATGGCTCAAAACAACCAAGAGAGCCCCCAAGAACAAGCAGCAGTCACGCCTTTTCGAGCTAACAATAGCATTTGGCCATCAAATTCAAGACATACATTGAGCAAAAGTTAAAGAGAAAAAATTTTAAAAGTTACTAAAACTTTTGAGCACATAAAATGGGGAGATTTTAAAACTTGATCTTCTGTAAATAAATAGTTGTGACTGAGTATCAGTATCTTTCTAAAACAAAAATACATAAACCTTGTTTCAGAAGCAACTAGTCTTAAAAAGGATGTAATTTATTTTGTACACCGTTGGAAGATTGTTGAAATCTTCCTTAACAATGCCAATTTGGAAAATAATAAGCCTTTTAGGAAATATGCCGTTTTTTTTCCTAACTGCTACCAGTTAGGGTTTCTATGATGGGGTTTCGAGGTGGGGTTTCTATGCAGAAGAAAAAAGATGCAAAAAGAAAAAGAAAAGAATAGTTCAAAATTGATCAAGATCTGTGATCTAGCAAGGTTTTCATTGTTGAGACAATTTGGAATTATTTTTTGAGAAATTGTAATAAGCTTTAAGTTAATAATTATATTTATTTGGCAAGTCATTCTGAAGATATAAATCAGTCATCTTGGTCCCAGAAAAAAGGCTGGTTTTTTTTTTTTTTTTGGATTTTCCTTTTGTTGTCAATGCATTGATAGTAGACATTTGCTTGCCGCAATTAAGAAAAAGGAAACTCCGTTTTCAGCAAAAGTTTATACTGGATTTTTTTTCTACAAATAAGAGTGTTCAAGTACTTTGAAATAACAGTCAACAATCACCTGAAGCCAGTGCAACATGGGTTACTGACACCTGAAACTTCCACTGCTTATAAAATCACGATCTTCAAATGTATTGCCTCCTGGATCGCTTGTCTCTAAACGCCATCACTAAAAACAATAAGGGAGGTTCTCAAGTCAAAGAGTTCTTTTCTTCTTTTGAATCTCACAGAATGAAAATCTGACCCACTATAAAAAATACTCACTAGTACCATCTTTTAAAATGTACATTGGATTGCATACAGTTTGCGCTTTGAGCTTTTTTTTTTTTTTTTCTTTATCATGTCTAATAGAGATCTCTGAGAAGAGTAACTTAGCCATTACAACACTACCATTTTCCAGGATGCTTGCCAAGTGAGTACTTAGGAGGATGGCCTCCAGGCTGGGAGGAGTGTGTTATCCCCTATCTGGGGACTAGACACAATCCAGGAGGCTCCCAGGAGAATCGGCCCTGTTATCTGATAATAGCTCTTTTCCATTTCTGACTAAAGAGATATCTGCTGTTTCCAAGGGGTTAATATTTCAAGTTATACCAATAAATACACCTCTTTACCTGCTGCCTTGAATTTAGTATGCCATATTTTTATTTTTAGTTTCTTATATTTGGAAATGTTGACTCTATGACTGATTAAAATAATATACGCCCTTTCTACATTTTGTCCATATAATTTTCCCCTGGTTCGTGTCCTTTTTAAAGTTGCTACACAACTATTGCTATCAATCAGACACTGCATGGACATCATAGTGACATTATTATTTAGATAAACTTTGCAATCATTGCTGTAATAACTTAGAGAATTTTCTTTTAATACCAGTGTCAAGTCCTCATCCCTAGAGATCCTGATTTAATAAGTGTAAGTTGGGGCCCAAGCATCTGTGTGTTTTTAGAAACTTTCAAAATAATTGCAGTAAGTGCCTCAGGTAATTCAAATGTGCGGACAGGGTTAAGAACCACTGATTTAGGACCTGTGGTAGTCTGTTCTCACACTGCTAATAAAAACTCGAGACTGGGTAATTTATAAAGGAAAGAGGTTTAATGGACTCACAGTTCCACCTAGCTGGGAAGGCTTCACAATCATGGCAGAAGGCAAAAGCAAAGCAAGGGCATGTCTTACACAGTGGTAGCCAGGAGAAGTCCCAATCCAAAGGGGCAAAAACTCTTTATAAAACCATCAGATCTCGTGAGAACTCACTATCAGAATAGCATGAGAGTAAACCCCTTTGATTAAATTACCTCCCACTGGGTCCCTCTCACGACACTTGGGGATTATAGGAACTACAATTCAAGATGAGATTTAAGTGGGGACACAGCCAGACCCTATCAGGACCTAAGGAGGAGCTTGGATGCCTCTCTTGGAGTTAGCAACTTCCAAAGGACAGGGAGCAAACTGGAACAACGAACATTCACAAGCTTTCAGAAAGAAAAATCCTATTATAAGGTTTGATGACAAGCCTTATAAAGAGTTTCAAAATACACTCCTCAGCATTTTAAGTATATGCTTTCTACTTCCAGTGAACAATGAAGCTATTATGCTCCCTTGTACTTCTTCTCTCCTTTACTCCTAATATTTGGAGAATTTCATAGCTCATTAACAATTGAACCAACAGATTGGGAAGAAAGGAGAAAGTAAGGGAAAAGGAGAGGAAAACTAACGCTTGCTGAGCTAGACCTACCAGGCATCAGCATTGTCCTATACCTGAGTTATGCCTGTACTTGGGGATTGGAAGCCATCAAATCTTCACACCACCACACACAATGATTGGTTGATTTTACGTTTGTGCAAAAGGTAAGCTGCTGCAGCACATTGCAAACCATGGAGCATGAGGGAGTTATGTGTGTCTGTGTTCAGACGACACAGAGAATGGGCACTCCACCTGATACAAAAGCTCCTACAGCAGCTTCTCCATCAGTGCAGCTTGTCACTCCATTGCCTACATGGAGACAGAGACTGGAAATTGGGAGGGGCAGACAGAGGAGGAAGTTCTCCTCTCATGTCACTCAACCACAAAACCTTGGTTGCTTTTCCTCATTCTTCACCACCCTCCCTGTTCATACAGCTCTTACTTTCCCAGCTTGAAGAAAATATTGGAAAAGCTGGGAATAAGTAAGTGTGTGTGTGTGTGTGTGTGTGTGTGTGTGTGTGTGTGTTTGTGTAAGTATTTGTGTGTAATATAAACACAAGAAGCCTCCACTAATTCCTACAATCTCATATTGAGAATACATGAAAATAGAAAAGCCTGAATATAAACTGCCATGCAGCAGTTAGCACACATATAAATACCTAGCTATAGTAACAAGGTCTTGGAACTGGAAACTTTGAAAAGCTATGGGCAAAGCCCTTTTTTGCAAGATAGGTTACATACCTTATCCTGACGACAAACTGGACAACTTGCATGCTGTCATGGAGAAAAGAAATGTGAAAAATGAACATGCAAGTATTATTTACATGTGCTTCCATGATTTGGTTTAAAATATATAGAACCTAATATGTGTTGGTCATTGTACTGGGTGCCAGGGATCTAGAAGTGATGGAGATAAATACCTGTATTCAAGAAGCTTGCTGTCTAACAGGAAAGATAAACATATAATAGGACATTTCAATAGGTAGCATTAACCTCATAAAAGTGGCAAAAACTAAGTACCAAAACACCTCATAATGACCCTGAAGAGGAGGGTGGACCAGAGAATGCTTCACATTCTACAACTAGTCTTGAAAATAAATGTTTCCCAGGAATATAGGTACATAAAGTTAATCTAGAAACAGAGAATATGTAGAAAAATAGAGGAATGAACCCACGTAGAACTTTCAAGGAACAGTAAATAATTCTGTAATACCTAAGCGTGTAGCTGACCAGATGAAACTAAGCATACTAGAGGATGCTGTAAAGAAATAAGCCCTAGAAGTTTGGGATTTAGGAATTAGCTCCTCTACTTTGTAGCTGTGAGCCATTGGGCAAGTCAGTCTCTCAGAGTTTCTGTTTTCTCTTTTGTGGAGACAATAATACCTACACAAGACACTATGGAAGTAAATATGGGCTACTCAGTTGAATTTTAGGCAAGGGGTACCTTCTGGGGAGATGTGTGAGTCTGAGACCAGAAGGATGAGAAGGTGGGATAAAATGTTTAGGCTGAGACATAAGGCAAAGCTGGGAAGTGAAATAGAAAACATGGCACGTTTAAAGAGTTAAAAGTTTAGTATGCCTGGAGCATGAAGTAGCATTAGTGAAAATTGAAGCTGTAGTGGTTAAGATGGAAAACCATGAGTTGGGATTTCAGTCAATAGGCTAGTGGTAAAGTACTGAAGATTTTTTGGTTTGTTTTGTTTTGTTTGGTTATGTTTTGCTTTGACTTTAAAGCAAGGAAGTAATTGAATAAGATTAGCCCTTTAAAAAGGAACTTTCTCATAGACTGGAGAATTAATTGCAGGAGAATCTCACTGGAGTCCAACATACCAATGACAGCATAGTTGTAGTCAAAGAGGTAAGACTTGAAGGTAGATTAAACTAAAGTAGCAGAAATGTAGATGTGAGTGGAGAAAGCTAAAGGAATTTGAGAAGAATTTAGGAGACTTTGATAATCTGTTAAAGGTAAGTGTGAGGGAAAGGGAAAAATTAAGGATTAAAAGCAGTTCTCTGGGTTTAGGCAACTGAATTGATAGTATGCCATTTACTACCTAAGAAATGAAAAGCTAGAGGAGGAGCCAGTTAGAAAAGGAAAATGAAGAGCTCCATTACAAATATATTCAGTGTGAGATATCTGTAGGACTTCCAAGTAGCACTATCGAGGAGGCAATTGAATATATGACTCTGAACCCAGGAGAGAGATCTAAGTTGAATGCAGATATTCAAAAACCATTAAATATATATATATATTTATATATATAACTACATATATAAATAAGCATATATATAATTATATATAAAAGAAATATTTAAGGGTACTTACAGACACAAATCCTTGTATGATTCCATATAATATAAATATATATATAAATATAAATATATATATAAATATAAATATATATAAATATATAAATATAATATATAAAAATGTAAATATATATGGAGTGATACAAGGATTTGTGCCCTTAAGTATCTTTAACAGCTCTAGAGTACAATTGCAATACAAAATAGTCTTCTTTATTTCCTTACTTGATGAGACTTTCATCTATTGTTCATGGTTATTTACTTTTTTTTTGTTTTAATATATTTTTTATTGCATTATAGATTTGGGGGTACATGTGAAGAACATGCAAGATTGTTGCATAGGTACACACATGGCAATGTGATTTGCTGCCTTCCTCCCCATCACTTATATCTGGCATTTCTCCCCATGCTATCTCTCCCCAACTCCCCAACCCCCGCTGTCCCTCCCCTTTTTCCCCCCGACAGACCCCCGTGTGAGATGCTCCCCTCCCTGTGTCCATGTGTTCTCATTGTTCAACACCCACCTATGACTGAGAATATGCGGTGTTTGATTTTCTGTTCTTGTATCAGTTTGCTGAGAATGATGGTTTCCAGGTTCATCCATGTCCCTACAAAGGATGCGAACTCATCGTTTTTGATGGCTGCATAATATTCCATGGTGTATATGTGCCACATTTTCCCTGTCCAGTCTATCATCGATGGGTATTTGGGTTGGTTCCAGGTCTTTGCTATTGTAAACTGTGCTGCAATGAACATTCGTGTGCGTGTGTCCTTATAGTAGAATGATTTATAATCCTTTGGATATATACCCAGTAATGAGATTGCTGGGTCAAATGAAATTTCTATTTCTAGGTCCTTGAGGAATCGCCACACTGTCTTCCACAATGGCTGAACTAATTTACACTCCCAAAAACAGTGTAAAAGCGTTCCTATTTCTCCACATCCTCTCCAGCATCTGTTGTCTCCAGATTTTTTAATGATTGCCATTCTAACTGGCGTGAAGTGGTATCTCAATGTAGTTTTGATTTGCATTTCTCTAATGACCAGTGATGATGAGCATTTTTTCATATGTTTGTTGATTCATGTATGTCTTCTTTTGTAAAGTGTCTGTTCATATCCTTTGCCCACTTTTGAATGGGCTTGCTTGTTTTTTTCTTGTAAATCTGTTTCAGTTCTTTGTAGATTCTGGATATCAGCCCTTTGTCAGATGGGTAGACTGTAAAAACTTTTTCCCATTCTGTTGGTTGCCGATTCACTCTAATGACTGTTTCTTTTGCTGTGCAGAAGCTGTGGAGTTTGATTAGGTCCCATTTGTCTATTTTGGCTTTTGTTGCCAATGCTTTTGCTGTTTTGGTCATGAAGTCCTTGCCTATGCCTATGTCCTGAATGGTTTTGCCTAGATTTTCTTCTAGGGTTTTGATGGTGTTAGGTCTTATGTTTAAGTCTTTA
>PVKV010028467.1:0-24952 GCA_004027835.1 Alouatta palliata
TCTGTTGGGGGGAAAAAGGGGAGGGACAGCAGGGGGTGGGGAGTTGGGGAGGGATAGTATGGGGAGAAATACCAGATATAGGTGATGGGGAGGAAGGCAGCAAATCACACTGCCATGTGTGTACCTATGTAACAATCTTGCATGTTCTTCACATGTACCCCCAAACCTAAAATGCAATAAAAAGTATATAAAAAAAAAAGACATGTAATAGTTTTCTCCCCAGTAGAAAAGATAATCCTAAATGTTACAGTTTGATTGCACTACAGGACATTAATCACTTTTTCATCTCACATTACAATCTTATTTCAGTATTTTCTTTTTCATTAACTATAAATACTTTAATGTCTCCTATATTCCTTTGAACCAGCTTTACCAACTCATATTTTCTTCATTATTGTCTCAAATAAATCTTTGATGCACGTTAACTATGCATTTGCAGTAAATTCAGATTTTTAAATTTTGGAAACCATGCTTGGATAATTTTCTAATTGTTTCAGTATTGGACTTCCTGACTCTTTCTCAAAAAGGAAGCCCCTCTCCTGCTAAACTCAAATAAAAAGAAGAAAAAAACTGACCTGAACCTGTTCCAATATGTTTCCAAATAAGATCAATTAGTACTTATCCTGTTAAATCACTATGGAGACCCAACTTTGTCTGCTATTCAGCAGGACATATCAGATCAAGGCAGAGGGCAGCCCTTGACTGGTCCTTGGACCAATTGTAACAGTGGGTGCAGCCTAGGAGAGTCTGACCTGCAATTTACCAGTCCCAAGGGGCTGTTCAGAGAAGGGTTAGGGGATGAACTGGACCAGGCATATCCTTCCATCTCTATAGATCTTTCTGTGTGGTCCCTAGACCAGCTGCATCAGCATCCCGCAGCAATTGTTAAAATTGTCAGCTCATGGTTTCTATCCAGATTTATTAAATCAGAAACTCTGGAAGTGTAATTCAGTCACTGGCATTTTGAGGAGCCTTCCAAGTCCTTTTAATGCAAGCTAAAGTTTGAAAACTTCAGCTCAAAAGAATTTCAGTGGGGGAAATTCAAGTACCCCCTTGTCAAAGAGGCATTTTATACAAAGCTTAGTCTCTTTCTATGGTATGTACTTTTTTTGGGTGAGAGTCTGCCTTCAATACTGCAAGCTACCATAGGGAGAAGGTTTTCAGGTGTATCTTATTTTATTTATTCTTGATAACTTTCCATTTAACTGACAAGTTAAATTTTATTTTACTGCAGGATGTATTTGTAAAAAGAAGAATAAAAAGTAATTTGGGAAAGTAGTATGAGCAGGCCAGCCACTTTTCTCCCTATCCTCTGCAGCTATGCTTTACAGTAAAGTTGTTTTCATAAAGACAAAGATTTAGGCCAGGCATGGTGGCTCCTGCCTGTAATCCCAGCACTTTGGGAGACCGAGATGTGTGGATCATGCGGTCAACAGATCGAGACCATCCTGGCTGACATGGTGAAACCCTATCTCTACTAAAAATACAAAAATTAGCTAGGCATGGTGGCACAAGCCTGTAGTCCCAGCTACTCAGGAGGCTGAAGCAGGAAAATTGCTTGAACCTGGGAGGTGGAGGTTGTAGTGAGCTGAGAAAATGCCACTGCACTCCAGCCTGGTGACTGGTGACAGATTGAGACTCCATCTCAAAAAAAAAAAAAAGTGTAACTTGCTTATTCTTGATAACTTTCCATTTAATTGACAAGTTAAATTTTATTTTACTGCAGGATTTATTTGTCAAAAGAAGGATAAAAATTAATTTGGGAAAGTGGTATGGGCAGGCCAGCCACTTTCCTCCTTACCCTCTGCAGCTATGCTTTACAGTAAAGCTGTTTTCATAAAGACAAAGATTTAAAATGCATTTCACATCATTTTTGATTCCTTTTCTATCCATAATTCATTTCCATTCAGACAGATGACCTAAAGGGAGAAAAGCACAGGAAGAGAATTGTAATGCAGTGTCGGAATGTTATACAAGCATCTGTATACTCAGAGGGGGATACAGAGATTGGCCCTGAGCAGAGCTTTTCATTCAGCTGCTTTAAAAGCTGTAGTGAGCTTTCTGGAAATGTCTGCTTCAGAATAACCCATTGTGTACATCTCAAGGCAAGCTAAAGAATGAGTGAACAAATGAGACAAGCAATAATAATGCAGATAGCCTTGTGGGATTTTTGATACAGTTCACTAGTGAGGTGAAGCCTTACCTACAACTATAATTAATCCAAATGGAGACTAACAGATTGTCCTCTTGGAGGACCAGGCTTGAATGCTGATCCAGGCTACTGGGAAAACCACTTTATGCCACATTGACCTTTTCTGACACATGAAGGGCAGGGGGTCTGTGTTTGCTGCACAGCTCGTTACTGTCACACCCCTGGATGTCTCTCGTCTGCCTTGTGATGCCTGCCTCTTCCCTGCAGTGCAGCAGCATCTCAAGTTAGAGCTCAGATTTACACCAACACAAGGCAAGTTTCCTCATGAGATAATTTCTTTCCATCATCAAGATTCCTGTTTTCATAAAGCACCAAAAACATGATCTCTGGAGGCAGGAGGCCCTCATGGAGTAAATATTTCAGGAACACAGCTCTCTTTTTCAATAATCATTGTCTGTCTACAACAATCATCAGTTTTCGTCACTTGGAGAGGCATCTCTGAGGTAATTTCAGATTCATCGTGGCTCCCAAAACATCTCTGAATAATCTATATAACTTATTTTGCCATTCAACAGGGCATATCAGACCAAGGTAGAGGGCAGCCCTTGACCAGTCCTTAGGCCAATTGTCATAAGAGTGGGTGCTGGCTAGGAGAGTTTGACCTGGAATTCACTCATCCCAAGGGGCTGTTCTGGCATCTCTGCTTCCTGTCTCCAGTCTCAGAGTTCACACACTGTGATTGTGTCAGCACCTAGGAGGCAGATCAGGCTCTAGAAGGTGTTTCAGTCTAAATAAAATGAACAAGAAATGATAGCTTATGTGTTAATTTGCAAGAAAAATAACCATTCACATCACAAATTCAAGATACTTACACTGACTGTTTCATGAGTACTAGATTGGCATTAATATTAAATATTGATAAAAGGATTATTTTAGGTATAGCAATAGGTATGATTTGTTGAATGGCTAACATATTCCAGGAACTGTGATAACTGCTTACATGTGTAATAAAGGCTATATTAAAAATTACTATTTTATTTTTTTAATTAGCCAATAAAAATTTAATATATTTATGATATACAGCACAGTGCTTCAAAAATTTTATTTTTAATTGATAAATAATAATTATACATTTTTATGAAGTTTAATGTGATGTTTTGATATGTTTTTTCATGTGGAATGACTAAATCAAGCCAATTAATAAATTCATCACTTCAAATTCTTATTATTTTTGTGATGAAAACACTTAAAATCCACTCTTGTAGAAGTTTTGAAATATACAACACATTACTATTTATTACAGTTACCTTTCTATGTGATAGATCAGTAAAGTGTATCCCTCCTACCTAGCTAAATATTTGTACTCTGATCAATTTCTCTCCTCTTCCCGTTCTCCCTCCTCCCTAGCCTCTGGCAACCACCATTCTACTCTCAACTTCTAAAAGTTCAGCTTTTTTAGATTCCATATATACAATTATGCAGTATTTGTTTTTCTGTGCAGGACTTTTGTGCTATAGCTAATTTGTGCTAATTAATATATGCATTATCTTCCATTTTTATCTTTTTTGTGGTGAGAACACATAAAAATCTACTCTCATCAATTTTCCAGTATGCAATACATTGCCATTAATTGTAGTCACCATGTTGTATGATGGATCTCTTGAACTTATTCCTCCTGTCTAACTGAAATTTTGTGTTCTTTGATAATTATTAACGTACTTATCCCTTTTGTCTTCCTGAGTACCTAACCCTTACTCTAGTGTGCCTAGAGATTGAGACTAATGGTTATAATTTGTTCTCTAGAAGGAATGCTATAAGAAAGAGAGAAGCTAACTTTCAAAAATAAAACCTACAGCAAGACATAGATAATAATAATAGTTTTTAAAAGCTTTGAATGTCTTGGGGAAAAAAAACTTCACATTTATTTAATTCCACTTTGGCAACTCAATAGCCAAAATTGGTAGGCTAGACCAAAAACTTTACCTAAAAGAAAGAGAAAGAGTACAACAAGAAGAGAGGGGAAAGCAATGATCTTTATATTTGCACTATGTAAGTGAAGGTCATATCAAGAGCAGAAAGGAGCTCCAACCTCTGTTTTGGGATTCCCTTTGGCTAACCAGGAAAGCAGTTACATAGCAGGTGACCCTGAGGTTTGCTGTCCTGACCTGCCCTTGTCTCACATGTTTGGTGTAGACTGGCTGGCTGCTTGGGGAGGTGTTATAAGGTGATTCCCAGCATGGGTGGAGTGGACCACCAGAGCCAGGCCAAATTGAAGGGGTCATAATCAGAGAAAATAAGGTTTGAATCTAGTTCTCTTGAACTCCCAGACTGTGCTCCAATAGTGGAATGTTCTTAAGAGAGATTACCTTTATGCTGACACGTCCTGGATAGTCAGATTTATCTCCTTGGTGCTATATTGCCACAAACAATGAAAAAATGCTATCTGATGGGTCATCCTGCCCTCCCTTCAGAGTACCAAAAACTCCCCTCTTGTCCTGTTTTCATTAATAATATCACTTTTTTTTCTTATTGCACTTTTCATTACAATATCTCTTCATTTGGTATAATTTCAACATGTGTTATAACTACAATTTTATAGATTTGTCATGGACTATTTAATTCCTGCTGCTTTTGAATGGCAGGCAGGAAGACATAGTTTTTTCCTGTCTGTAAAATGATTTAGAATCATGCTGTAGTGGAATGAGCAACTTCTGGGAAGGTCTCTATGCTCAACAAATATGTTCTAATTCTCATTCAGGGCATGTGGATTCTTGCTGGCTACATTCGCCAAGGATGGTAGCCCTGCTCTGTCTTGGTCATCTAGTTTGCCTTCTAATTTTGGCCTCCCTCATTTAGTGTCTTAAATTCTGGGCTTCTTGTTCCTTTGAGGTCTTAATCTTTGTGTCTGCTGGTTGTATATATGACATAAGCATTTAAAAATACATTATTTAAAAAATGTCCTTTTCAATCACTTTTATTATTTCTCCTGTAAGTTCTAGCAAAGAAACAATTTAGACTTTTTTTCCTAGTGTGAACAAGGGAACATAGAGGTTAAATGATGCTGTGAAGGAATGCCAGAGATATAACAAAAGCAGTAGTACCCAAGGCCATTAGCCGACTTATTTGCCTTATTTGACATATCCCTTAAAATTTTATCACCTGAATGATGATAAATAAAACATGAGGTTTGCATTTAAGCCATTTACATATCTCGTTGCTCTGAGGAAATTGCAGTCACCGCGATTTTTCTCTTTTTGTTCCAATGCATTTCAGAACGTAGTTGATAGGACTGGGCTGATAAATGAAATTTCTGGGCTGATGCCAATAGAGTAGTAACCCACTGACCCAGTGTTCCCTGAAACTGGACTTGCCCATCCCAGGCTAGAGGTTCAATTTGGTGTGCAGTGAGGCAGAAGCCTGAAGAGCTTAATTCAGCATCCACTCACTTTTACATTTCTCATTTTCTTTGCCGTATGCTGAGATTATTTTCTGCTATGATTTTTTTGTCCCCCCGCTGGCCGGCCGTGGACCTTCATTTTGCATTCTAAGTTGGTTTCATTAAGCTTTCTCTTTGCTAGTTTTGATTCTTCATGGAATTAGAATATCATTGATATATACCCACAATTATGGCCTTATTTTGCTTATTTGAAACGTGAGGATTAATAAGAGCCACCCTCTCTGACAGCTTTGTTCTTAGAGTCTAATAATATCCAATGAATTTTTGTAAAATTATCAAACTCATTCCAATTATTATTACTATTACTATTTCCTATACTACTACTACCACTACCACCACCATTACATACTACATCTACAACTGGTAACTTGTCCTTATTGAGACCTTTATGTTATCAACACCCAGCAGCATTTGGCATTTAGCAGGTATTCAGTACTTATAGTTAAATTATTATTATTTATTTTATTTATTTATTTTTTGAGACGGAGTCTCACTCTGTTGCCCACGCTGGAGTGCAATGGTGCAATGTCAGCTTACTGCAACCTCTGCCTCCTGCGTTCGAGTGATTCTCCTGCCTCAGTCTCCTGACTAGCTGGGATTACAGGTGTGCACCACCATGCCTGGCTAATTTTTGTATTTTTTTTTTTAGCAGAGATGGGGTTTCACCATGTTGGTCAGACTAATCTCGAACTCCTGACCTCAGGTGATCCCCTGCTTCGGCTTCCCAAAGTGCTGGGATTACAGGTATGAGCCTCTGCACCAGGCCTGTAGTTAAATTAATTCAGGTTGATTTCTGACATTGACTACTTACCCTTATAATCTGCCTTTCAGGCCACTTTAATTTTTTTCATATTGTTTTTTCTTGTTAACATTTATTACAGAATTAATGTGTAGAATCTCTGAGAGAAATATCTTTTTTTCATTTCATTTCATGTGATTTTGATTCTCACACTGGTTTTTTTTTTTTTTTTTCCAGTTGAGAGAATTGTGAGTAGATCCAAGGAACACTCCTGGGTATACAGAAGTGCAGAAATCAGATTCAGTAAATCTGAGCTGTTAGGGTCACCATACAATTTCATATTATTTATATAGTTCAGTAATTATTGATTCCCTGTCATAAGCAAGACATTGGTGGGGAAAGTGGTGCAAGGGGCCTGTTGTAGAAAGACCCAGTATAGCACTATTGAGAATGTTAAAATTACATTCTGAGTGGATGGCCATGTGTCTTCTAAACATTTAGTTTGAATTATATTGTACTGGTGAATAAACTCATTCTAATAATCCATCAATTTATACATCCATTTTTACTGATTGGTTGATTAAATGTATCAGATCAACTGGTTGATTGGAACATTATGGGAAAATGGTATATTGAAACCAGGATCACAGCCAATGCAAGGCAAACCTCTACCTTAGATTATACAGTCTTTCTTATTTGCCAGGAATATAGTCACTGGGATTCCTACAGTAATAAATAGGAGTAAGCCTTTATAAGAGCTACTTTGAATAAAAGCAAAAAAAAAAGGCTTAAAATTAAAGCAAAATTATTTTTAAAGATTAATGTCAAATAATTTATATCGGGCCATTTTCAGATTCTCTTGATATTTGTAAATGGATTTTTACATATGATAAATCAGTGATGAACATATTCATCCAAAGAAATATTTCCTGAGCTAATCAATTACCCTATACTCAAGTTTTATTTGTAGTTCTGGATTAAATTTTAAAAATTTAAAGTACACCTTTGTAGTTGAGAATACTTATATTCCATTCTCCGTGTTCTAATACTGGAGTGAAATTTATACTTCAGTCCTTAGGGAAAAAGAGAATGCAAGAAATATTTCTAGCTTCTGTCTTTTTCTGACTCATTCTTCTCAAGTAAATAGAAATTGCTCTCCTATGGATATATCATCTCTTAGTGTTGTATTTCCAGGGAATTATCAAAAGCTGAACTGCAGATTTCCATTTCAATTGTGTTCTCTAAATTCCTTTTTTTTTAAACAATAACAACGTTTATATATTTATCTTACTTCCATCTGCTGAATACCAGTTTTACTTCTTGAATGATTCTTAGCCCAGAGGTATAGGAGAGAAATGTAGTGAATTATGACATCAAACACAAAACAGTGTTTCTACTGACCTGTAAAAATAAGCCTTTAAATTTCCACTTAGCACTTGATTTACTTTCACAAGAAAATTGTAACATAATGCATACTCAGTCAAAATATGTGTTTTAACTTATCCTGACTAAAAATACTGTTACAAAGTTATTGGTATTCAAATTAATCAATGTTCATTGAATAATTTTTGTAGGTTTTATATTAACACATATAAAACTTATTATAATACATTGTTCTAAATGATTACACTCACATGCTCTTATTCAGTTTATTTAAATGTTTGGAAAAATATGCACGCGTGTATGAGTGTGGTGACATTATAAACTCTTAGAGATAGTATTTATAGTAATTCGTTTTGCACATGAAATTGACAATATTTTCATATCCAAATTCAAATTTTTTATGTGGGCAGTAATAACTGCCTATTAGAATTACGCGGGGAGCTGTGAGTTAATACTCATTACTGAATTTTTCCTCTGGAAATTTTGATTTAATTACTCTGCAAAAGGATCTGGTTGTGTATAGTTTTCAAAGTTTTACATGTATTTCATATGTACCAAGGTTGAAAACATTATTCTGGATAGTGGGCCTGGAAAGTTCTTTTACAGATTACGTGTCAGATTCACCTAAGGGCTGATACCTACAAAAAGTACACACGAGGACTTTAATTCTTTACTTATGGGCTCATTATCCTACTGGCTTATGATATAGTGTATTTTGGGTGTGGCTTTTTGGTGATTCCAAGGTATGATCAGGTATGGGAACCTCAGTTTAGATCATCTCACTTTTCTTACAGCTACTTACTAGCACCATGGACAGCACCCTTAACTTAAAAATTGGGTGCTGGGATTCTAGAATTCTATATTTGAGTGAAAACAATCTTAGGGATAATAAAATGTATTATTTTTCTAGATTGTAAATCACATAAAAATTTTAAGTTTTCCAGAAGTCTAAAAAGCAGGGTTAAGGTTCTACAGCCTTATTTCTCATCATTCTTAATTCTCTATAACATTCCTCATTCTGTGGGTGACACAGTACCCATCTCCCAGCCCCCATTTGCTTCGTAAACTCCTCTTCCAGGTTCCAATGTCACTTTCTCAGGAAGTCATCTGTGACTTCTCAGACTGTCAGTCATTATGGTATGCTTTTATAGATACCTGTTGCCACCTTTAACATATTTTACCTCAACATGTAATTATAGACTCAGCATTGTGATGACTAAAGTTCTCTCTTGCTAAGCAGTAAACTCCAGAGTCTGTGACTTTTTTGGCTTATCTTCATGTTTTTTCCTCTAGGACAGTGCAAGGCACATAATAGACACACAATGAATGTTTGTTTAATTGAATTGAATTGATTAGCAACCATAACATGATGGAATTTTACTCATTCTAATTTAAAAATCTAATAAAATTTCTTGCTCACATCATTTATTTTTTACTTCAGTGTGCTTTTTTGATCAATACTAACATGTGCAAGAAGAGCTTTTACTATCATATAAAAAGTTCTTTATGACAGTAAGTTGGTGGTTGTTTTCAATTATGTATGAGTTATAGGGAAAAATGTACTGGCATGTCAGAAAGCAGAGAAATTTTAGTGAATCTATTTAAGAAATAGAAAGATACATTTTCATGTTTTACCTGAAGTTACATATAGAACTATTTGTAGGGAGTTGCAATAGATAGAGAGATGTAAAGATATAGAGATAGATATAAATATATGGTCTGCTTTTCTTTCTAGTCAACAACACTCATTTATGAAGAATGGTGAAAGCCAAATATTATTAATATGCTAACAGAAACACTTTCTTCAAATATTTACATTCAGTCTGTAGGTGATCTCATCTGGGTATTTCAATTTATTATTTATATTTTATTTGTATAATGTTGAGGAGTACAAATGCAGCTTTGTTACATGGATGAATTGTGTAGCAAAGTCGGCTTTTAGGGTAATCATCATCTGAGTAATGTAAGTTGTACTCATTAAGTAGTTTCTCATCTTCATTCCCCACCATCCACCCACCCTTTGAAGTTTCCAGTGTCTACTATTCCACACTCTGTGTCTATGTGTGCACATTATTTAGTTTTCACTTACACAAGAGAATTTGTAGCATTTGACTTTTAGTGTCTGAGTTGTTTCACTTACGACATTGGCCTCCAGTTCCACCCACATTGCCACAAAAAACATAATTTTATTACTTTATGTGGCTGAATAGTATTCCATTGTGTATATATGCCATATTTTCTTTATCCATTCATCTGCTGATAAACACTTAGATTGATTTCACATCTTTGCTATTGTGAATAGTGCTGCAATGAACATATGAGTGTAAATTATTTTCATACAATGATTTTTTCTCCTTTGGGTAGATACCCAGTAGTGGGATTGTTGTGTTAAATGGTACTTCTATTTTTAGTTCTTTGAGAAATCTCTGTACTGTTTTCCATAGATGTTTTACTAATCTACATTCCCACCAACAGTGTATGAGCATTCCCTTTTCACTGCATCCTCACAAACGTGTTGTCTTTTATCTTTTTAATAATAGCTCTTCTGACTTATGTAAGGTGATATTACATCGTTGTTTTCATTTGCGTTTCTCTAATAATTAGTGATGTTGAACATTTTTTCATATGCTTTTTTCCACCATTTGCATATCCTTTTAGAAATATCTATTCATGTCGTTTGTCCACTTTTAAATGAGGTTATTGGATTTTGTCGCTGTTATTTGAGTTCCTTGTAAAATCTGGATATCAGCTCCCTGTCAGATGCACAGTTTTCCAGTCTTTTTTCTTATTCTGTAGGTCTTATGTTAACTGTTGATTATATCTTTTGCTATGCATAAGCTTTTTAGTTTAATTAAGTTCCAGTTGTCTTTTTGTTTTTGTTGTTTGTGCTTTTGAGGCCTTAGTCATGAATTCCTCGCCTAGACTAATGTCAGAAAGAGTTTTTCTTAGGTTTTCTTCAATGATTTTTATAGTTTCAGGTCTTTCATCTATCTTGTGCTTTTTTTTTTTGTTGTTGTTATATAGGGTGAGACATAGGGGTCCAGTTTCATTCTTCTGCATATGGCAATCCAATTTACCCAGCATCATTTATTGAAAAGGGTGTCTTTTTCCCAGTGTATATTTTTGTTGACTGTGTTAAGATCAGTTGGCTGCAGATATGTGGCTTTTTTTTTTCTGGGTTCCTTGTTCTGTTCCATTGATCTGTCTGTTTTATACCAGTACCATGCTCGTTTTGTTACTATAGCCTTGTAGTATAATTTGAGGTAAGGTAATAATGATGCCTCCAGCTTTGGTCTTTTTGCTTAGGATTTATTTTGCTATTCAGGCTCTTTTTAAGCTCCAAAAAATTTAAAGTTTGTTTTTTCCAATTTTGCAAAGAATGACATTGGTATTTTCATAGAAATTGCATTGAATCTGTAGATTCCTTTGGGAAATATGGCCATTTTCATGATATCAATTCTTTCAATTCATGAGCATGGGATGTTTTCCCATTTGTTTGTGCATTTATAATTTTTTCATCAGTGTTTTGTAATTTATCCTTGTAGAGATCTTTTATCCCCTTGGTCAAGTATGTTCCTAGTTACTTTACTTTTTTGGTAGCTATTGTAAATGGGATTGGCTTCTTACTTGCTTTTCAGCTTGATTGTTATTGATGAATAGAAATGCTGCTGCTTTTGTAACCGATTTAGAATCCTGAAATATTGCTGAATTCATTTATCAAATCTAAGAGTGTTTTAGAGGTCTTTTGGATTTTCCAGGTATAAAGTCATATGTACAGTCGGAGATAATTTGAATTCCTCATTTCAAATTTGGGTGCCTTTTATTTCTTTCTTTTGTCTGATTGCTCTAACTAGGAACTGCTAGCACTATGTTGAAAAGAAGTGGTGAAATTGGGAATATTAGTCTTGTTTCAATTCAGGAATATCTGCCAGCTTTCCTTTGTTTAATATGATGTTGGCTATGAGTCTTCCATATATAGCCTTTATTATTTTGAAGTATTTTCCTTCTATGTCTAGTTTGTTGAGGGTTTTTTACTGTGAATGGATGCTGGATATTATCAATTGGTTTTTTACATCTATTGAGATATCATATTGTTTTTGTCTTTAATTCTATTTATGTAATGAATCATGTTTATTGACTTATGTATGTTGAATCATTTTTGCATACCTTGAATAAAATCAACTTTATCATGGTGTAATAGCTTTTCTCATGTACTATTGAGTCAGTTTGCTAGTATTCATTTGAGGATTTTTACATCTATGTTCCTAAGGGATATTAAACTGTATTTTTCTCTTTTTGTTGTGTTCTTGTCTGGCTTTGGTATCAGGATGATACTAGCATTATAGAATGAGTTAGGAAGGATTCCCTCCTCCTTGACATTTTGGAAAAGTTTCAGGAGGATTAGTACCAGTTCTGCCTACATTTGGTAGAAGTCAGCCAATATTTCATCTGGTCTGGCCCTTTGTTGTTTTTGGTGGCTAATTTTCTTATTACTGATTCAATCTCACTACTTATTGGTCTGTTCAGGATTTCTATTTCTGAAATAGAAATAGAAATAGAAATAGAATAGGGGGTTGTATATTTTCAGGAATTTATCCATTTCCTCTAGGTTGCTAGTTTGTGAACTTAAAATTGTTTTTGGAGGTTTCAGAAGATCCTTTGTATTTCAATGTGTTTCAGGCCTTTTCAAATATCTGGAAAGCCTTCCCATGAAGGACTGTTACAAATAATCACAGACAGTTAAGAGTACAATAAGTAACTAACTTAATGCCCAGACACTGAAGAATACTAGCATCAACACCATTCAGAAAACATGACCTCATGAAATGAACTAATTAAGACACCAGGAACCAGTCCTGGAGAAACATAGTTATGTGATCATTCAAACAGAAAATTCAAAATAGCAGTGTTGAAGAAACTCAAATAAATTCAAGATAACACAGAGAAGGAATTCAGAATTCTATCAGATAAATTTACCAAAGAGATTAAAATAATTAAAAAATAATTAAGCAGAAATTCTGCAGTGGAAAAATACAATTGTCATACTGAAGAGTGCATCAAAATCTGTTAATAGCATAATTGATCAAGCAGAAAAAAAGAATTAATGAGCTTGAAGACAGGCTATTTGAAAATACACAGTCAGAGGAGAAAATTTTTAAAAATGAAGCATTTCTACAGGATATAGAAAATAGCTTCAATAGGACAAATCTATGAATGATTGGCCTTAAAGAGGAGGCAAAGAAAGATATAGGGGTAGAAAGTTCATTTAAAGGAATAATAACAGAGAACTTCATAAATCTAGGGAAAGATGTCAATATCCAAATACAAGAAGGTGAAAGAATACCAAGCAGATTTAACCCAAAGATGACTACCTCAAGACATTTAATAATTAAACTTCTAGATATCAAGGATACCAGAAGCAGAGAGATAACAGAAACTAATAACATATAATGGAGCTCCAATATGTTTGGAAGCAGACTTTTCAGTGGAAACCTTACAGGCCAGGAGAGAGTGCCATGACATATGTATAGCACTGAATGAAAAAATCTTTTACCCTATGATAACATATCTAGCAAAATTATCCTTCAAACATGAAGGAGAAACAAATACTTTCCCACACAAACAAATGCTGAGGAATTTCATCTTGTCCTACAAGAAATGCTAAAGGGAGTGCTTGAATCAGAAAGAGAAGAATGTTGAAATGAGCAATAAGTAGTCACCTGGAAGTACAAAACTCACTGGTAATAGTAAGTAAACATAAAAATACAGAATATTATAACACTGCAACTGTGGTATGTAAACTACTCTTATCCTAAGTGGAAAGACTAAACAGTGAACCAATCCAAAATAATTACTATAACAACTTTCTAAGACATAGACAGTACAATAAGACAAAAAAAGAAGCAAACCAAAATCAAAAAGTTGGGGGATAAGGTTAAGGCATAGAATTTTTCTTAATTTTCTATTTGGTTGTTTGGTTCTTTTTGTTGTTGTTGTTTATGCAAGCAGTGTTAAGTTCTCATCAGGTTAAAATGATGGACTATAAGATGGTATTTGCAAGTCTCGTGGTAATCTCAAATTAAAAAGCAAATAGATATACAAAAAATGAAAAGGAACTAAATCATATTACCAAAGAAAATCACCTTTACTAAAGGAAGACAGCAAGGAGAGGAAGAAGAAGAGAAGACCATGAAACAACCAGAAAACAAATAACAAAATGGCAGGTGTAAGTCCTTACTTATCCATAATAATAACCAATGTGAATGGCCTAAATCCTCCAATCAAAAAACATACAGTGGCTGAATGGATGAAAAAATAAGACCCGTTGATCTATTATCTACAAGAAACACCCTTCATCTATAAAGACCCACACAGAATGAAAACAAACAGGATAGAAGAAAGCATTCCAATGGAAACCATAAAAGAGCAGAAATGACTATACTTATATCAGACAAAACAGATTTCAAGACAAAAACTGTAAGAAGAGACAAAGAAGGTCACTTCTTTGTCGTATAATGATTAGAGGATCAATTTAGCAAGATGACATAATAATTTTAAATATATATGCATCCTACATTGGAGTACCCAGATATATAAAGAAAATATTATTAGAGCTAAAGAGAGAAATGGCCCCAATACAATAATAACTGGAGACCTGAACACACCATTTTCAGCATTGGACAGATCTTCCAAACAGAAAACCAACAAAGAAACTTTGGATATAATCTACACTGTAGATCAAATGGTCCTAATAAATATTTACAGAACATTTTATCCAACAGCTAAAAAATATACATTCTTCTCTTCAACACATGGAGCATTCTCAAGGATAGATCGTATGTTAGTGTATTAGTCTGTTTTCACACTGCTATAAAGAATTACCTGAGACTGGGTAATTTATGAAGAAAAAAGTTTTAATGGACTTACAATTCCACATGGCTGTGGAGGCCTCAAGCAGTTACAATCATGATGGAAGTCAAAGAGGAAGCAAGGCATGTCTTACATGGTGACAGGAGAGAGAGAGGGAGACAAAGTGCCACACTTTAAAATTATTAGCTTTTATGAGAACTCACTCACTATCACAAGACCAGCATGAAGGAACACCCCTATGATCCAATCATCTCCCATCAGGTGGCTCCCCTGACATGTGGCAATTAACATCTGAAATTTGGGTGGGGACATGGAGCCAAACTATATCAGTTAGGTCACAAAACAAGTCTTAAAACATTCAAAAATTTGAAATAATATCAAGTATCTTCTCTGACTACAATGAAAAAAAAAACCCTAAAAATTAATAGCAAAAGGAATTTTGGAAACTATGCAAATACATGGAAATTAAGCAATATGCTTCTAACTGACAAATGTCTCATGAAGAATGTAAGAAAGTAAAAAATTTCTTGAAAAAAATGATAATGGAAACACGTTGTACCAAAAACTATGAAATACAGCAAAAGCAATACTAAGAGGGAGATTTACTATCAGTGCCTTCATCAAGAAAAAAGAAAAACTTCAAATAAACTAATTATGAATCATTTTAAAGAATTAGGTAAGAGCAAACCATACCCAAAATTAGTGAAGAAAATAAATAATAAATGTCAGATCAGAAATAAGTGAATTTGAAATGAAGAAAACAACGAAAAAATTAACTAAGTAATTTCTTTAAGTTAAGGAAGATTAACAAACCTTTAGCCAGAGTAACTAAGAAAGAGAGAATATCCAAATAAATACAATCAGAAATAAAATCAGAAAAAAGGAGACATTACAACTGATACTACAAAAATTCAAAGGATCATTAATGGCTACTGTGAGCAACTATATGCCAATAAGCTGAAATCCAGAAGAAATAGATAAATTCCTAGACACATATGACCTACCCAAACTGAACCATGAAGAATTTCAAGACCTGAACAGACCAAAATAAGTAACAAGACTTAAGCCATAATAAAAAGTCTCCCAGTAAGGAAAGGCTGGGGATCCATGGCTTCACGGCTGAATTCTACTAAGCATTTAATGAGTAACTATTACCAATCCTACTTAAACTATTGTTTAACATACAGGAGGAGGGAATACTTCTAAACTCAGTCTATGAGGCCAGTATTACGCTGATATTAAGTGACGCAAAGAAACACAAGAAAAGAAAACTGCAGGCCAATATATCTGATGAATATTGATGCAAATATCCTCAACAAAATACTGGCAAACTAAGCTGAACATTAAAAAGATCATTCATCATGATTACCTGGGGTTTATCTCAACTATGTAAGATTAAACATGTGCAAATCAATCAACTTTCTGTTGATACATCATATCAACAGAATAAAGGATAAAAACTACATGATCGCTTCAATTGATGCTAAGAAAATGTTGGATAAAATTCAACATTCCTTCATGATAAAAACTCTAAAAAAACTGGGGATAGAAAGGACTTACTTCAACATAACAAAAGCCATATGTGACAGACCCACAGCTAGTATAATGCTGAATGGGGAAAAAGCTGAAAACCTTTTTTCTAAGATCTGGAACATGACAAAGTTGCTCATTTTCACCAGTGTTATGCAATATATAATAATATTGAAGTTTTAGCTCGAGCAATCCGACAAGAGAAAGAAATAAATGGCATCCAAATTGGAATGGAAGAAGTCAAATTATCCTTGTTTGCATATGATAGGATCTTATGTTTGGAAGACCCTAAAAACTTCACAATACAACTTTTAGAACTAATAAACAAATTCAGTAAATTTGCAAGATACAAATCAACATGCACAAATCAGTAGCATTTCTACATGACAACAGTGAGCAATGTGAAAAATAAATAATAAAGTAATTCCATTTACAATAGCCACAAATAAAATAAATACCCAAGAACAAACTAAAAAAATAAAAGATCACTATGATTAAAATTATAAAACACTGATGAAAGAAATTAAAGAGGACACACACAAAATGAAAAAAAAAATCCATGTTAATGGATTGGAAGAATCAATATTGTTAAAATGTCCATTCTACCGAAAGCAACCCACAGATTCAATGCAACATCTATCAAAATACCAATTACATTCTTCCCAGAAACAGAAAAAATATCCTGAAATATATATGGAATCACAAAAGATCCAGAATAACCAAAGCTATCCTAAGCAAAAAGAAGAAAACTGAAGGAATCACATTACCTGACTTCAAATTATACTATAGAACTATAGTAACCAAAATAGCATGGTACTGGCATAAAAACAGACACATAGACCAATGGAACAGAATACAGAGCCCAGAAAGAAATCCACACACTTATGTAAACTCATTTTCAACAAAGGTGCTAAACACATACATGGAGGAAAAGACAGTCTCTTCAATACATGGTGCTGAGAAAACTGGATATTCTTATGTATAAGAATGAAACTAGACCCTTATCTTTCACCATACACAAAAATCAAATCAAAATGTATTGAAGACTTAAATCTGAGACCTCAAGCTATGAAACTACTACAATACAACATTGGTGAAAGTCTCCAGGACATTGGTCTGGGCAAAAATTTTCTGAGCAATATCCCACAAACAAAAACACCTGAAAATACGAAAGTTTTGGGTAAACCTTTAAAGCAAAAATGGACAAATGGGATTACATTAAATTAAAAAGCTTTAACTGCACAGGAAAGGATACAATCAACAAGGTGAACAGACAACCCACAGAATGGGAGAAAATATTTGCAAACTACCCATCTGACAAGGGATTAATAACCAGAATACATAAGGAGCAAAAAAAAAAAAAAAAAAAAAAAAAAAAAAAAAAAAAAAAAAAAAAAAAAAAAAAAAAAAAAAAAAAAAAAAAAAAAAAAAAAAAAAAAAAAAAAAAAAAAAAAAAAAAAAAAAAAAAAAAAAAAAAAAAAAAAAAAAAAAAAACTCTGTAAGAAAAAAATCTAATAATCTGATCAAAAAGGGCAAAAAATTTGAATAGACATTTCCCAAAAGATGACATACAAATGGTAAATGAACATAAGAAAAAGTGCTCAACATCACTGATCATCAAAGATATATAAATAAAAACTACAACGAGACATTATCTCACTCCAGTTAAAGTGGCTTATATCCAAAAGACAAAAAATAACAAATGCTGGAGAGGATATGGAGAAATGGGAACCCTTGTGCACTATTGCTGGAAATGTAAATTCTATGGTGAACAGTTTGGAGGTTTCTGAAAAAAACTAACAATAGGGATACCATATGATCCAGCAACCTCGCTGCTGGGGATATACCCACAAGAAAGGAAATCAGTATATTGAAAACATAGCTGCACTCCTATGTTTATTGTAGCACTGTTCACAATAGCTAAGATTTGGAATCAACCTAAGTGTCCATCAGCAGATGAATGGATAAAGAAAATGTGGTACATATACACAATGGCGTACTGTTCAGCCATACAAAAAAAGAGAGTCCGTCATTTACAAAAATATAAATGAAACTGGATATTATTATGTTAAGTAGAATGAGACAGGCACAGACAGGAAAAACTTTGCACATTATCCTTATTTGTGGGATCTAAAAATCAAGGTAATTGAACTCATGCACATGGAGTGTGAAGGATGGATACAAGAGACTGGGAGGAGAATCCACACCCATGATCCAATCACTTTCCACCAGGTCCCACTTCCAACATTGAGGATTACAATTTAATATGAGATTTGGTCAGGGACACTGATGCAAACCATATCAATGGGTGAATGGGTACAAGGCCTCTTGAATAGCTGGGGTGGCATGGGCAAATGGTAGTGGCAGAGGTCATGCAAAGCTTGTCTCCTTTCTAAGCACTGTGCATTTGTGTCAGCAGATATTGTAATGGGCTGTGTAAGTTGGCTTTCAGCCAATAGCCGGTGCTTGCAGGTGGGAGCCAGGTGTGACAGTTGTAGTAGGATTTATGCTTGACTTTTGTTAGCCAGAAGAAGTAATAGGACATTCCATGTGATGGGTTTGACCATGGAACACTCAGTGATCCTGATCCCATATTCTGCCTCTGTGGTAAGGGCAGTGATATCAGATAGGCCTGGGCTGGTCAAGTCTGTACTTGGGTACCCCAAGGGTAGGCACCCCAATGGGGGAGAGGGCAGTCTAAAGCTGGATCCTTAGCTTTAAATACTATTTATGTGATTATGACTGGCAAATATGTATCTCTAGTTTGACCTTTCTCTTGATCTCCATGCTACTGTATCAACTTCCTTCCTACTCTACTTCTCCACTTAGATGTAGAATAGGAATCTCCATCTTGACATGTACGAAACTGACATCTTGATTCCCATCCACAAATTTCTGATTCTCCTTCTGCCCCTATTTTCCCCACTGAAGTAAATGTCACTATAATTGACTGAGCTGCTCAGGTAGAATCAAAGTAGTCATCCTAAACCCCTCTCTCTTCCTCAGCACTCAGTTCCAGTGAACTTGCATATGCATCACTGTCAAAGTATATCCTGTATCTTACCACTTCTTGCCATTTCCAGTATCAACCCAGACAAAGCTAAATTCCTTTTCTCACTGTCTCTCTGTGTCTACTCTTGACCCCTGCATTGAAACCATGGTGGGTATATAATCAGATCATATGGCTCCTACACTTTAACTCTCCAGTAACATCCCAATTCACACATCATGAATGCCATGCCTGAAAAGCTGCTATACTATACTATACTATACTATACTATACTATACTATACTATACTATACTATACTATACTATACTACACTATACTATACTAAGTTTCATAAAAGCTAATATAATATAATATAATATAATATAATATTAGTTTCCTATAACCTTTTGATCCCAGTCTTCTGCTATTTCCCCTCCCATCATCATTTTGCTCGCTTACCTTGTTTCCAGGGAATGTTCTAAGTACATTCCTGTTTCAGGACCTTTGGAGTTTCTGTTCCTTCTGACTGAAATAGACTCCTACCAGTTCACCAGGGGGGCAGCCCTCACCTCCTTCAGATTTATTCTCATGAGTCACCTCTCCAGAGCAAGGCCTTTCCCCTTACTAAACTTTTTGAAAAAGTATCTTTGTTTGCTTATACCCCTCAATCATAGTTTAATTTATATTCAAAATAATTATGACTACCTGAGATTTTAATATATAACAGATTAAGTTTAACAAATTATAGCTAAAGGAACCATGAAGGAGTGATGAACATTCATTATATTCAGTTTCCTTTAATGTCTGATGGATTTAGGATGATATGAGTAATTCCAGTGTGTGTGGAAGGAATTCTTATTGGGAGAGGCAAGGGAGACACCAATGGGCATATAGACAATTTATTGGGACGTGAACAATGCAGTGTGCAGACTTGGTACTGTGAATGATATAGGCAAATTATTTGACAAAAGTAATTCTATAAATCTTGGTATTTGATGACATGATTAATTATTATATATTCATACATTACTCAACTCAGTTTCCTATGGAATCCAGTAAGTTTTTGATGTTCTTTTTTGATTTTTTTCTTCCCCTTTAAACTTGGATTTTTCAATGTTTCCCATGGATCCCATTTCAGAACATGCAATTTTGCACTTTGGAACTGAGGACTTTTTCATGCAGAACCCAAATATTCAAATGTTTCTACCAACAAATATTTTTTGAATGTCTCTTAAAGTCACTGTTCTTAACTAAGTAAAAGATACAAAACAAAATAAGAAAAAAGACAAGTCCTGTATGATTCCACTTATTTGAGTTGTCTAAAGCAGCCAAAATCACAAAGACATAAAGTAGAATAGCGGTCGTCAGGGAAGAGTGGGAGGAGGGAATGGGAATTAATGTTTAATGGACACAGAGTTTCAGTTTTACAAGATAAAACAAGTTCTGGAGATGGTTGTTGATGGTTGCACAACAGTGTGAAAGTACTTTGTGCCACAGAACTGTACACTTAAGAATGATTAAAATGGTAAATTTCACTTTATGCCTATTTTATTACAAAAAGTTAAGAGATTGCCTCTGCCTTCAAAAAACGAATCTAGTTGGCATGACATGTAAACAGCTTTGGCATTTTCTGAATATGGCATAAGATTTTCAGCTGTTTATGAATCAGGTTTATGACCCTGGTGAGTATAAGGTGGTCACTGTGGTCAGTTCTACCCAGTGAATGTTTTACTGATTGGAACCCACAGTCTAGACTAAAAAGTGAAGATATCCACTAAAGGAGGCAACTCAATTCAGCTAAATACAGTTTTACAAAATGACTCAGAAAAATGTGCTTGGAGATCAGTTCTTCTATGTTCAGCGAGATGGGAATGCTGAGCCTTGCCCAGTAAGTAATTCTCATCACTTTAGTAGAATGTTGACAAAGTTTGAAATTGTCCTCTTGCTGTTTTAGATAACCTGGACTTCCTCCCTATGTTTTCTAGCCTGATCCTGTAGTTCACACAGACAGGTACTGATGAGGCTCTTGCCTGTCAGTGAAGTTGAAATCTTAGTAAAAAATTACATCAGGCTTTGACTTCATTGTTTGTTTTAGTAAATATTTTTAATTTAGTTGAGGCAAGGGACTCTGCAATGCTCTTCAGATAATAGGACTGACTATTGATTAATGTTTCTAATCCAGCTGGGGCTACTGTAAATACCTAGGAAAGGAGACACGGCAGCAGAGAAGATTGAACGTGAAATACATTTGTGGGAGCATGCGACTAACAGGAGAGAATGATTAATAGGCAGATGGTCAGTTTAACCAGGACAGATTCTAACTCAGTAGGGCCTAGGTGGTGCCCAGGAATCTTTAGTTTTTAAAAGAACCCCAGTTTTGTTTAGTTTTTCCTTCCAGCATCTGTGAAATAAGATGAAAAGAAAGCCTCTCAGCTTAAGTAGAATGTTTAACAATAGGGTCTATTGGCAACCAAGATAACAGAAATACTTGAGATCTGGGCCCTTATTAAATAAGGATGTGGATGAAATATGTAAGTGGTACTTAAAGCTGCAATGACAATGGGGCAAAATGAGAAAAGTTAGTAAGGCAGAAAGGTATTTCATTTAGAGCACTAAATCGGGGATCCAATTATAAGATGGATCAAGTTTCTTTTATTAAACAGTGGTTTATTAAACAGTGGTGAGTTATGTCTACTGATAGGACTAATTGATAGAATTAACAGGCTGTTTCAGCATCATTGAAGCAATGTATTTAGTCTCTCTGTTTCTTGGCCTGTGTTTAATATTTCAAAAAAATGGCTGTCAAGGTCACTTAGGAGCCTTGAAAAGCAATATAATGTAGTAAAAAATAGACAGCTCTAGGGCTGAATTGAGAATGCATTCTTTATTTCTGTGCTGCTATGATACCGCCAGTGCCACCCTGACCACAACTTTTATCACTTTCTAGTTTTTGAGTACTAATAGATACAAGGCATTATTCTAATATTCAGAACAGCAATTCTGGGTAGGAATTTTCATATTATTTTGTAGATGAGTGAGCTAAGGCTTAAAGAACTTAAGGGACTTACCCGGGATCACACAGCTAGTAAGTGATAACATGAATCAAAAATTTCACCTGATCAATAGTGGACACCTCCCTCAATCTAGCTGGAAGATCTTAGAATAATTTATAATCTACATTTTAATTTCCTTGTTTTCTAAGTGGAAATAATACCTTCCTCAAGGCGTCTTTATTAGGATTAACAAAGACAGTGCCTAATTTGCAGGTTATTGAGAAACTAGTATCATGATGTGCAGATAGCATAGGTTTCTCCCAATATTAATTTCTTATTCTTTTCATAGCACTAAAAAATAAAAAAAAAAACAAATTTTTATTGAGCATACAGCTTCTCAGATTTGGCGAACCCATATCCTGCCTCCCAAGACCACTGAGCCTTGCAGCTAAGTGTGGCCGTATATCAATGAGATGAAGGCAGAAGCATGTGGCAGCTGCCGGCAATGTTCCTTTCACATGAATCAGCTACTTAACATCCTTTCTTCCACCTCTGCTCTGTTCATTTCTCTACCCATCTGCTTAGGGATGCTAGAGCAGTGATAAGAAAAGGAGAGCCTGGGTTCCTGAGGACCTCATGGAGAAGAGCTACATACCAACCAGGGCTGCCTATCTTCAGACCTCTACATGAAAGAGAAGTAAACTTTCCTCTTCTTCGAACTCTTGAAGTTTATATACATATATATATATATATATAATCATGTATATATTTATATCACATATACGTATATATATACACACACATATGTGTGATAAATATTGTAAACTATTTAATATTTTAGTATTATGTATAAAATTGCACTAGACATAATATGTATTTTTTTCTTTTTTTTTACTTTTTCTCCACCATCCCTCCCATAATATGTATTTTTATAATATGTGATATAACATGCTTCATATTAATACAGACATGTCTTATATACATGGAGAGGAGATGGATGAAGAGACAGATTTGTTTTGAAGGAGATATTCTATTGGTTCCATTTTCTGGTGAACCCTGATAAATAAACTAATACAAGCCCTTTAGAAGTTAACTTCCATTGTTGACTTGATATTTCTTTTTTTCTCTAATGTTGACACTTTAAGATTTATGAATACCATACTTCAGAAAATTCTGTACATAATCATTTACCATTCTTTTAGTGCATACTAAAAAGTAGGCATTTATCTCATGAATTTCACCCTTCCAAAACTTTTACCACTTAAATATTACCAGTTAAATATTGTTGTTCCCTTTACATCTACATTGAAAAAGAGTAATTTTATTTTTCTAATGATTTCTTTTTGCAAGTTAGAAATCTGTGACATCTATAATCATTGACACATTCTAAATGAAATTACGTTTAATAAAAATAATTGAAACACATTTTCTATTCTTTTTTAAAATATATATATTTTATTGCATGTTAGGTTTTGGGGTACATGGGAAGGACATGCAGGATTGTTGCATAGGTACACACATGACAATGTGGTTTTCTGCCTTCCTCCTCATCACCTATATATGGCATTTCTCGATATTCTGCTTTTTTGTATTTCTCTGAAACATTTAATTCATTGTCTTAAGTGTTGTATTTTATTTAAGTGTCTTCTCAAATTTCATTTAGTCTCTAGCCTCTACATTTCTAACGCTTATCATCAGTATGTTTTGTTTTTATTTTAATATGCTTACTTATTTATTATGTGTCTTTATACTCTAGAAAGTAAAATCCATGAGAATAGTGAGTCTGTCCATCTGCTTTTCTGCTGTTTCATGAGCACCAAGTAGAGTTCATGCATAAAATATCTGTCAGATAAATAAATTAAGAAAATGACAAAACTAGAATTTCAACTTCAGCAGGTTCATAGTGCTTACATAATTACAATTTTTATTATGCCAAGTAAAGGGCAATTTTTGGATTTAGATTTTTTAAGGAGCAGGAGGAATATTAGACATAGTAAATGCTAGCTAGCTATGGTAACAGATAAGCCCTAAATAATTCCAAGACTTTTAATGCTGCAGAAATTTTATTTATTGATCAATAACTCTTTAATGTGTCTGTTCAGCAGCAGACCTCTGTAAAGAGATTCAGGGATGAAGGCTTCTTCCAATTTGGGTTTCCACCATCCCCCCAGCACTTCAATGTCCTTGACTGGCAGACAAAGGTAAAGAGTAAGAGAATTTTCCCAAGGTTTCCAGTCTCAAAAATGGCATGCATCATTTCCTCTCACAAACCATCAATCAGAATCTAGGCACACAGCCACAGGTAACTACAGAGGCGTACAGAAATATATTGTAGGTTTATGTTCTTAAGAAAAGGGAGGCCGGGCGCGGTGGCTCACACCTGTAATCCCAGCACTTTGGGAGGCTGAGGTGGGTGGATCACGAGGTCAAGAGATCGACACCATCCTGGTCAACATGGTGAAACCCCGTCTCTACTAAAAATACAAAAATTAGCTGGGCATGGTGGCACGTGCCTGTAGACCCAGCTACTCGGGAGGCTGAGGCAGGAGAATTGCTTGAACCCAGGAGGCGGACGTTGCGGTGAGCCGAGATCGCGCCATTGCACTCCAGCCTGGGTAACAAGAGCGAAACTCTGTCTCAAAAAAAAAAAAAAAAAAAAAGAAAAGGGAAACATGTTTAAGAAAAACTCATGTGTGCCATGGAAGACAACAGATTACAAACATAGATCCAACAATCCTGTA
The DNA here is from genome assembly GCA_004027835.1 of Alouatta palliata. NCBI lineage: Eukaryota > Metazoa > Chordata > Mammalia > Primates > Atelidae > Alouatta > Alouatta palliata. The sequence continues at coordinate 24,856 of PVKV010028467.1, forward strand.
AGGTTGTGATGGGTAATGTCTATTCAACTTATTAGTATATGCAATAGCTTTGGCTACATGCTTATGGCATGAATAAATAAATCATTAGATTATAATT
>PVKV010028468.1:0-24951 GCA_004027835.1 Alouatta palliata
TTGGGGGGAAAAAGGGGAGGGACAGCAGGGGGTGGGGAGTTGGGGAGGGATAGCATGGGGAGAAATACCAGATATAGGTGATGGGGAGGAAGGCAGCAAATCACACTGCCATGTGTGTTCCTATGTAACAATCTTGCATGTTCTTCACATGTACCCCCAAACCTAAAATGCAATAAAAAGTATATAAAAAAAAAAAAAATATGGATGAAGCTTCCCTCACTCACCTGCCCACCATTTACCTCCTGCTGTGTGACCGGGTTCCTAATAGGCAAAGAACTAGTACTGATCCATGGCCCAGTGGTTGGGGACCCCTGCTCTAACCCACACGACCCTATAAGATCTGAACACTGCCTCATCTCCCATGTCCCTTTCCCTCTCTCAGTTCTACTTTAGGCACTGAGGTCATATCTCTATTTCTAGAATACATCAGGCTTATTTCCTCCTCTGGGTTTTAGCACTTGCTCCTCCCTCTGCCTCAAAAGCTCATCCCCAGATTTTCGCATGACTTGCTCTTTCATGCATTCAGAATTAATGCAAACGTTAAATTCTCAAGAGGTGCTTTCCTGATGACCACAGAACCAGTCTGAACATCACATTTTATCACACAAGTGGGTCTTATTTTCTTTACCACACTTAGCATCTGAAGTGGTCCTGATGCCTGTTTCCATTTGCTTGTTTGTCTGTGTCATCACTAGCATGTAAACCCAAAAGAGAAGCAATTTGAATATCTTGCGTCCTTCTCTATCCTCCCAGAGTTGTGCATTGACATGTGTTGGTGGTGAAGAAATCATGAATGAAAGATATATTATAAATGGATTTTATTATTAAAATGTATAAAGTGAAAGATTAATACAAATATACTATAGTTAATTCCTTTCCCAAACTATATGGTTAATGTCTAAATCAGTGAATTCCCTTAATACAGGGGTTGGCAATTTTTTTTCTATAAAGAACCACTAAGCAAATATTTTAGGCTTTGTGGGCCATATGGTCTCTGTCTCAATTACTCAACTCTGTGCTTGTAGCACAAAAGCAGCAATACATAATACATAAACAAATGGGTGTGCCTGTGTATCAATCAAACTTTATTTTAAAAAGTAAGCAGCCATTGGATTTGGCCCTCAGGCCACAGTTTACCAAATGGTAATATAGCACGTAGATCACAGTATCAAGAAAATCAGAGTTGCTGTTAAAAATAAAAACAAATCAACAGAAAAAAATCAATGTTAAAAAGAATCCAGAACACTAGAGTGAAAATTAATATGTGTAGAAAAAAAATGAAACAGTAATAAAAATAACAGAAAAATCAAATAGCAGTAATACCAATGGCCATATCCTGGTTTAGGCCACGCTCCGGAGCTTCACTCCATGATTGTGAAAAGATGATCCTCTCTCTAGAATATGCTGATGAGATCACACTTGGAAAAATGTAGACAGGTCCAGGCACTTCATTAAGGAGAAAATGGAAAAAAATGTCCAAAAACATTGGAAAGCCTTCCTAGTCGCTGGAGTGCATTCAGAAGCATGCAGCCAGAAAGGCAGTTTGGGAAGCGAACAGTTGCAGAATGATTAAAAAGGCCCCAGGTTATGAAACAGAATGGAATAAAGGAAGGCTACGGGGAAGACGTGAAAGCATTTATGTAAGAATGCTGCACATGCTGCAAAAAGAGGTGTGTGCTGTTCATTCTATCTGAAGATTTGAAAACATAAAATAGAATGATATTTGGAAAATACATATTGGATCCAAATTTTCCTACCAGAGTTTAGAAAAAAACATGAATATCTCTTCTTTTAAAGTCTCTTCCAGTGATTCTAGAAAATGTTTCCAAGAATATATTTACATTTATTTATCACTTCACAGTTTTTAAGGTCCATTTGGACACTCAATTCCAATTTGATTATTGAGGCAGGCAAGAAAAATTTTACTATCCCCATTTTGTAGATGAAAGAACAGAAGTTCAGAGAATTGAACTGGGTTGGCTAGTAAGTAATTGGGTAAAGGGCCCACGCTTTGGAGTCATGTAGATCTGAGTAAAATTCTAGCTGAAGTCATTGAGCTTATTGCTACTTAAGACAGAACTTTCTCTGAACATCTACATCTTCATGGACTCAAAGAATGTTACACTTGGAAAATTGCTGGCTTGACATGAGACATGCCTGAAGTACACTGAAAAAAAAAAAATGTAGCTATGTCTGAGCTTCACCAAGACCAATTAAATAAAAATTTCTGGGAGTGGGACTCAGACATCAGCAATATTTAAATATTCCAAGGTATCACCAAAGTTTAGAATCACTGACCTAGTATAAGGGTTAGCAGGTATTTTCTGCAAAGGGCCAGCTAGTAAATATTTTAGTCTTTGCTGACCATTCAGTCTCTTGTCACAACTACTCAACTGTGCTGTTCCATGGCAAAAGCAGCCTTAGGCAGTATATAAACAAACGGGCATGGCTCTGTTCCCATAAAATTATATTTACAAAAACAGGTGATGGGCCAGATTTGGCCCAAGGGCCATGGTTTACCAACCCCTGATCTAATAGAAGATTTCTACGGAAGGAGACATCTGGAGATGTTAAAGACTTCATCACTCATCAATAACAAAGTGAAGGCCAGAATTCTGCTCTTCTGCCCACTGGCCTGCTGTGGTCCCACTTCCAGCTCTCTGTCTGTCTTGGACATGCTGTGCTTTATTCTCAACAAGCTTGAAACATTGCTCTAGAATAACATATCAATCATTTAATAGGAAGAGGGCTGCCTTTAGACAGAGCCATGGTTGTGAGTCCCAGCTCTGCCACTCATTAGCAGAAGCAGTTCCCTCAAACCCTCTGTGTCTGAGTGCCTTCATTAATAACTCAGGTATGAGATTCCCCTCAGAGAATTTCTATGTGGATTAAATGAGGATGAAATGGCCAAGCACCATGGTTGGCACATGGTAATTGCTTGATATTGATTCCACCACCTGCAGACTTTTATTATTTTAACATGTGCTTGTTTGCACTTCATGTAAAAATTGGGAAAAAAACTGAAGTCTTAGGAAAAGATATATATTTTAATAAAATTTACTCTCACAATCAGAGAGAGGAGAAGGAATATATTAAAAAGGGGATGGGAAGAGGGGTAAAGGAGGTATGTGAAGAAGCTCCCCAAAGAGATTCTGATGCCATACCCAACCTTACCACCAACTGAGAATCACCAGCCTGGAGTCTGAATAGTCTCCAAGCATCCCAGAAGTTGAAACAAAATAAAGAGAATGCAAAGATTATATATATTTTAAATCAGATATATGTAAAATGGCTAAGCTTGGTGGTTTAAATATGAATCTAAATAACATAATTCATTATTTTTCATTGAATAGAAGAGACATGGTAGTCAAAGTGTGACTTTAAGATTTAGTTGACATGACCAAACTGATTTATACTGATATTAATGAATTTACTGACTTTTTAAAATATCCTAGGGTGGTGATCAAGCTACCTATCTTTCACTGAGGTTTAGAAGATTTCTATGTCACATATTCCAAAAGATTGGGATACTAATTCCTATAAGCAGGAATTGTTGGTTGACTGTACAACATCCATTTCCTTCCTTCCTTGCTAAGTGATCCCTATATCATTCGAAGATCTCTTACTCTTACGCCATCACATGTTTCAAGCAAGGGAGGCTGAACCTATCCTCAGCTCTGCCTGTGGACCTGATTGACGCAGCAATAATGTATATATTCTCACTTGTGATTGGATAGAAAATGGGTATGTGACCTCATTCTGACCAATGAGAGATGAGAGGAAGTCACATAGGGCTTGGGAAAGGTTTCCTAATTCTTTTAAGAGGGCAACAGGAGAGACTGTCTCTCTTCTTTCTTTGGAAAGCATTGTCTCTGTAGGTGATGCCAAGATCCATCATCTTGCCTAAAGTTAAACTGATAATAAAGATGGCCATGGGGCAAATGGTATCAAGAACTTGGATTTTTGTTGACATCATTATGTCATGGAATCAATAATACCTCTCCTTCTAGTTCAAGTCAATTTAATTGAGAATGTCTTGGTTCCAAAAGCATGCTCCTGAAGCCTTTTATCTGAGGCCATTTTCTGGGTGTATTTCTCTCTCATTTCTTCTAAAATCAGTTTTCACATTTCTATTTCAAAATACAAAGGAGCATGGAGTAGCTGTATTGCTACATTTGGTAGCCTGAGGCTTCACAAAGAATGCAAATAGTCTGGCATTTTGAAGATTTAGAATAGAAATGCTCTTTATTAACAAATTTCTACAGACATATCTCATAGCTGGATGGCAATATACCCAGAAATAATATCATTAATCTTTAGGGAAAGCAATGTCTTTGGAGTTCAAACCACTTGAGTGCACACATATTTGCCAATCTTGTACACAACTCAGAATTTTGGTTTTAATTCATCATTTTGAATAACAATCAAATGTTCACCAGAGCAACCAAATAAATGAGAAAAACTTAAATTTATGGCTTCAAAATAATATAGGTTATAAATTATTTCCCTTAGCTCAGCATTGGAACTTCCTGTACTCATTCATCCCATAAATATTTGATGAGCTCTATTATATGCTAGCTGTAGGGAATATAGAAATACAAAGGGCAAAAATCAATCCTTTAAGGGAATCAGAGGCTATCAGAGTCCTGTACAATAAACCTTTCTGCAATGACGGAAATGTTCTATATCTGTACTGTGCAGTACAGTAGCCCTAGCCACCTGTGGCTAAAGACTACTTACAATGTGGCTATCGCAACTTAGGAACAGAATGTTTAACTGAATTTAGTTTTAATTAATTTAAATATAACAGTCACATGTACCTAGTGGTTTTCATATTGGATAGTATAGTCTAGATGATAATACAGACAAGAAAATCAAAGGTGATGATATACTATGATCTATACCACAAAAAGAGATGCATCTGGCTCTAAAACGTAGGACTCCAGGGGAACAGTATCTAAGTAATTCAGCTTGAGGCCAGAAGGCAGGATAAGAAAATACATCCAAGGAAAGCAGATCTTGAACCAATTCCTGAGGACAAAGAGAAGTTAATCACTGAATCCACTTTCTGTCTCTATGACATTAAAGAATTATATTTGCATATTTTAGTATGTCATGAAATAAGCATATTCATTGTATATATCCATTGGAACTTTCCTGAATCACTCACTCCACATTTGATGCAGTATTTATACTTAACATTTTTATGTTAAATACAAAGTATTTTATGTTAATATAAAATCACCCATGTGCCAGTTTGAATGGGATATCTACAAACTTGTTTTTGAGCACATACTACCAAAATAATTTTATTTGATCCCACTCTATGCATGTTTTTCTCTCATGTATTCTAAATATTGGTTTTCAGATTACTATTAAAAATATATATCTGAAAAAGTAAACTGCCAGTTATATAAATAGAATGTGTATGGATATTCATTTCTCTTTCTGTTGGTTATAGTTCACTGAGAGAGTCATTTCTGACTCTTGAGCTCTTTCTGAAGCCATGAGGCCCACCCACTTGCCTCTGGAGCAAAACTGAGTGTCCACCTCTGTGAATTGATTCCAGGTCCTATCATACCCTGCATGGTTCCTAAGCACAACATTCTGTCTCTCCCAAAGGAGAGGAGCTGGGGAAATCTGAGTGTCTGAGTACAGTTGGCTCTAGAAGACTAACAGGTGAGGAGTGAAGAGGACAAATGCAGGCAGGGGTACTGCTTTGAAGCAGAATCACCAGGAGGCCTGGACAATGAGGAAATGGATAGGTAACTGGATCTCAGGTGATAGCAACAGAATGGAAAGGCTTGGAGCAGAGGTGAGGAGAAAATAAGAGCACCACTGGGTTGGAAACACATTGAATACTGGAAGGCAAAGATGGTAAAGGCTTTAAAGTAGGTGACTAAAAAAATAGTATAATAATTTGTGTGAAAAATGTGGAGGATGGGTTGGCTTCTTTTGGGGGTTGGGTGGGGGTTCTGTTGGATTTGAGGAGTAGTGGGCTATGGAAAACACAAATGCAGAGGTCAGTGACACTGCATTCAGACAGATCACTGAGGGGGTAAGGCAGATGGGAAAGAGAGCAAAGTAAGGGGCAAGAGACCAGATAGGGTGCAACCACACAGAAGAACTGATGTGCTTGGAGGTTCTCAGGTCTTGGAAGAGGCTGTGAAGCCCAGATTAAGGTATTGAATGAGACAGTCAGGACAGAGAGAGACCTAGAATGGGGATAGATTGGGAACCACAGGTCCGTGATTCACATTGAATAATGGAGAATATGTCTCAAGAGTGCCTTGCTCCAGGAGTGGAAGTATGATGCTATGGTTAAGATCCCAGCCTCTTAACCCATTTAACCTGTTTTGGAATCCTGTCTCTGTAACTTCCTGGATGTGTGACCTTGGACAAATCACATCATCTTCCTGTGCCTCGGTTTCCTTCTTTCTAAAACAGCAATAGCAACAAAGCCTTGTGTGTCATTATGAGGATTGAGCAGGTTAATATATATAGTATATGGGAGAGGTGGAAGAAGGGAAATGGTCTTCCTGAGGTGGAGATCTTGAAGTTTGGAAAGCTTTGATTACTAATGCTGGTGGCAGGGACAGATATCAGGGGTGAGGTAAAATGGAGGAACAGGAAGTGTTGGGAATTGAGGAATTGGCAGGTAAGTGTGGTGGGAATATCCTAAACATAAATGTTAAAGGAGAGCAAGCATAAAAAAAAAAGAAGGAAGATGAAGTTTTTCTTGGCAGCATTTGAAATTTTAATATTAGCAGATATTACTGATCAAATATGCTAGCCTCTATGGTTGGCAGTTTCTGTGCCTTTATCTCATTTTATGCTCATGACAACTCTGCAAAGTCAATGTTTCCTACCTTTTCAGAAAAGAGAAATTGAGACTCAAGTGGTTTATGTACAATGCCAAAGCTCCCACACACAGCACATGGAAAAGAAGCCTTTAGAACCTGGGCTTTTCTAACTACAGCTTTGTCATTGGAGAAAAGAGAATAGCTCAGATCTCCAAATCGGAGTAATAGTTGAGCTAAGATGATGATTGTCAAGGGGAAGGTAAGGGAGAATGCAGAAAAGATGAGTTTGCAAGACTGAAGGCTATTGGACACTGTCACTGTATTTGCAAACCTAAAGGAGACCCGGTTGGTTTGCATCACTTCTTTCTGGGTCATTGCAGTTACCCACTGAAGTGACGAAGTTCTTTTCTTTTCTTTCTTTCTTTCTTTTTTTTCTTTTTTGTTGGAGAATACCATTATCATTCAGATTGGTTTGAGTGTTTGACAATGTTTTATGTAGTCTTATTTCCAAGCTTGAAAAGTTATTCCCCATGTAATAGTTCCATATTCCTTTTGGAATGTGTAGCATGATATCCCTCCCTCCCTTCTAGCAGCTTGTCTTCTATGATATATGCCATTTCATCCCTTTAGCAATTGGAAAATGTATTTCTGGAAGCCAGTCTCCTGGCAATTGGTGGATTATTTTTCCATTAAAGACAATATCCATGCATCCACTAAGAATTGCAAGTTTAAAGTGTTTGGTAATGATCTCTGGTTGTTTGTCAAGCAGAATTTCTGTCTCAACATGAAAATACAACATGAATATGATTTGCAATCATTCCACAGGGTTCCTAATTTCCTCCAGCAGCACAGAGTGATTTTTCTTCATGCTGAAAATCCACTACAGGTGCTTACTGCATTTGGTCTCCTTTGGAGGTACATGTTCTAAGTCTGACACAGGAAAAAGTTTAAAATGTTCTAACCAAGTAATACCCCCAACCCACAATCTTTTAACTGATTTATTCCAAAGCTGAAACTATTCATCACTAGTTGAGCTAGAATAAACTAACTCTTATGACATATAATTAAATTGCTGGCAGAAATAAAATGTAAAATTCCTCCACAATACTTCACATAAACATCAGCAGAATAATTGAGTTGAGGTAAAATATTTTGTTGAAAGGCCAAAAAATGTCACCTGAAGGAATTTGTTTCCCTAATCTCTGACACTGTTTAATTTTCTCCATAATTATCAAAAAATTCACTATCATGTAAAATCTTCTTTTCTTTTACCTTTTCTTTACCTCACTTCTCTTTCTATATCGTTACCAGAAACTGGGAATAAAAATATTAGAAAAATGTTTACAATTTTAGCTAACTGATAGTCTCTGGCTAAAAGAAATTATGCATATACTCAGTATTCACAATTTCTAAGTTTAAATTCTAGAAAGAGGGAGTGTTACATTTCCGTTTTGTCCATCTGAGTTTTCTTTTCAGTTGATCCAAGAACAGTCTCGATTATCCTCTAGACTTTATAACAACGGCACATTAATTTGGGAGATAGTGATTTCTGCTTTCCTAATTAAATAGCCCTAGGGAGGGGGCCAAAAATGGCCTATTGAAAGCAGCTGTGGAGTGAGGCACTCACAGAGAAGAATGAAAGGGGCAAGTGAATACAGCACCTTCAACTGAAATATCCAGGTACACTTGCACTGGGACTGATCAGGGAAACCACCCACAGAGAACGAAGAAAAGCAGGGTGGGGGTAACAGCCCTCACAGGATTGACACAGAGCCAAGGGAACCCCCACCCCCAGCCAAGGGAAGCAGTGATGATTGTGCAACCCTGGGAAACCACCACTTCTCCCATGGATGTTTGCAACCTATGGATCAGGAGATCCCCTCATGATCCCCTGCCACCAAGGCCTTGGATTCAACACACAGAGCTGTGTGGAGTCTCAGCACAGCAACTGCTCAGGATCGCACAGAGACCCAGGAACTTTACATACTCTGGGCCCAGGATCCCCAACAGACATGTCTGCAATTCAGGCAAGGCAAGAGGTCCATACATACCCCTAGGAAAGGGACTGGATCCAGGCAGCTGAGCAGCATCAGTCTGCAGACTTCACTTCCACTGCACCTCTAAGATAAGACCCACTGGCTTGGAATTCCAGCCTACCACTGGCAACAGGGTAAAGCCTGCCAGAGATGGGACAGTTCCCTCAGGGGGAGGGGCAGGCCACCATCTCTGCTGATTGGTAGACTCAGCCATTCCAGCCTGTGGGCTTTGGAGAATCTAAGCTGATAGAGGCAGAGGCAGTTCCCCAGCACGACATAGCTGTTTTGTCGAGGCATGGCCAGACTGCTCTTTCAGCGGGACCCCGATCCACTCCTCCTCTTAGCTGGGTCCTCCCAGCCAGGGCCTCCAGCCATCCCTGCCCATGTTCTGCAGCAGAGTTCTAACTTCACCCTGGGATGGAGTGCCCAAGCAGTAAGGCAGGCTGCCACTTCAGCTGTTTGGGTGTCTTAGCTAGTTCAGCCTGTGGGCCTTGGAGAGCCAAAACTGATCAGGTGCGGAAGGGATCCCTGACACAGAACAGCTGTTCTACCAAAAAAGCATCCAGACTGCTTCAAGTGGGTCCCTGATCCCATTCTTCTTGACTGGGTAAGACCTTTCAATAGGGGTCTCCAGTCACCTCATACAACTGTGTTTGGGCTGTCAACAGGTCAGTACCCCTGGGATGGAGCTTCCAGAGGAAGGGGCAGGCTTCCATGTTTGCTGTTTTGAAGGCTTCACTGGTGATGCTTTTAAAGAATTGGAAAAACCAAGGTGACTAGGGTCTGGAGTAGACCCCCAGCAAACCACAGCAGCTCTATGGAAGAGTGGCCAAACTGTTAAAACAAAAACAAACAAGCAGAAAGACAACAACAACAACCCATAAAAATTCCATCCAAAGGTCAGCAACCTCAAAGATACAAGGGAGATATGCCCACAAAGATGAGGAAGAATCAACCACAAAAAGCTGAAAATCCAAAAAGCCAGAGTGTCCCTTTTCCTCTAAATGACCACAACACCTTTCCAGCAAGGACTCAGAACTGGGCTGAGGCTGAGATGGCTGAAATGACAGAAGTAGGCTTCAGAATGTGGATAAATCAAACTTCACTGAGCTAAAGGATCATACTATAACCCAATGCAAAGAAGCTAAGAATCATGATAAAACAATGCAGGAGCTGACAGTGAAATAGCCAGTTTAGGAAGAACATAACCAACCTGATAGAGCTGAAAAACACACTACGAGAACCTCACAATGTAATCCCGAATATTAATAGCAGAATAGACCAAGCAGAGGAAAGAATCTCAGAGCTTGAAGACTACCTTTCTGAAAAAAGAGAGGCAGACAAGAATAGAGAAAAACAGAATGAACAAAACCTTTGAAAAATATGGGATTATGTAAAGACACCAAATCTATGACTGACTGGGGCTCCTAAAAGAGACAGGGAGAATGGAACCAATTTGGAGAACATACTTTAGGATATCATCTAGGAGAATTTCCCCAACCTAGCAAGACAGGCCAACATTCAAAGTCAGGAAATGCAGAGAACTCCAGTAAGATACTGCAGGAGAAGATCAAGACACATAATCATCAGATTCTCCAATGTTGAAATGGAAGAAAAAATGTTAAGGGTAGTCAGAGAGAAAGGCCAGGTCACCTACAAAGGGAAGCCTATCAGACTTACAGCAAACCTCTCAGTGGAAACCCTCCTGGCCAGAAGAGATTGGGGGCCAATATTCAACATTCTTAAAGGAAAGACTTTCCAACCCAGAATTTCATATCTGCCCCAACTAAGCTTCATAAGTGAAGGAGAAATAAGATCCTTTTCAGAAAAGAAAATGTTGAGGGAATTTGTTACCACCAGACCTGCCTTACAAGAGATTCTGAAGGAAGCACTAAACATGGAAAGGAAAAACCATTACCAGCCACTACAAAAACACACTGAAGTACACAGACCAGTGACACTATGAAGCAACCACGTAAACAACTCTGCAAAATAACCAGCTAGCAACATGACAGAATCAAATTCATACATAATACTAACCTTAAATGTAAGTGGGCTAAATGCCCCAATTAAAAGACACAGAATGGAAAGCTGGATAAAGAACCAAGACCCATTAGTATGCTCTCTTCAAGAGACCCATTTCACATGCAAATATATACATAAGTTCAAAAAAAAGGAATAGAGGAAAATTCACCAAGCAAATAAAAAACAGAAAAAAAGCAGGGGTTGTAATCCTAGTTTCTGACAAAACAGATTTTAAACCAACAAAGATAAAAAAAGACAAAGGGTATTACATAATGGTAAAGGGGTCAACTCAACAAGAAGAGCTAACTATCCTAAATATATATACACCCAAAACTGGAGCACCCAGATTCATAAAGCAAGTTCTTAGAGATTTTCAAAGAGACTTAGGCTCCCACACAATAATAGTGGGAGATTTTAACATCCCACTGACAATATTAGACAGATCATCAAGACAAAAAATTAACGAAGATATTCAGGACCTGAACTCAGCTCAGGATCAAATGGACCTGACAAATATCTACAGAACTCACCACCCCAAAACAACAGAATATACATTCTTTTCATCACTACACAGCACTTACTCTAAAATTGATCACATAGTTGGAAGTAAAACACTCCTCAGCAAATGCAAAATAACTGAAATCATAACAAACAGTCTCTTGGACCACAACACAATCAAATTAGAACTCAAAATTAAGAAATTCACTCAAAATCACACATCTATATGGAAATTGAACAACCTGCTCCTGAATGACTTTTGGGTAAATAATGGAATTAAGGCAAAAATCAAGAAGTTCTTTGAAACTAATGAGGAAAAAAACTACAATGTACCAGAATCTCTGGTACACAGCTAACACAGTGTTCAGAGGGAAAATTATAGTACTAAATGTCCACATCAAAAAGCTAGAAAGAGCTCAAAGTTAGCAACCTAACATCACAACTGAAAGAATTAGAGAACTGGCAAAAAACCCCCAAAGCTAGCAGGAGACAAGAAATAACCAAAATCAGAGCTGAAGTGAAGGAGACAGATATGAAAGACCTTTCCAAAATATCAATGAATCCAGGAGCTGGTTTTTTGAAAAAAAAAATTAATAAAATAGATAGACCACTAGCTAGACAAATACAGAAGAAAAGAGAGAAGATTCAAATGAACACAATCAGAAATCACTGATTTCTGACCCCAAAGAAAGACAACCAACCATCAGAGAATACTATGAAAACACCTCTATGCACATAAACTAGAAAATTTACAAGGAAGGATGGATAAATTCCTGGATAATACACCCTGTTAACTGAACTAGGAAGAAATTGAATCCCTGAATAGACCAATAAGGAGTTCTGAAATTGAGGCAGTAATAAATAGCTTACCAACCCTCCCTGCCTGCCCCCCCGCAAAACAATCCCACCACCAGATGGATTCACAGCTGAATTCTACTAGAGATACAAAGAGCTGGTACCATTCCTAACGAAATCATTCCAAAAAATTGAAAAGGAGGGACTCCTCCCTAACTCATTCTATGAGACCAAAACCTGGCAGAGATACAACAAAAAAAGAAAACTTCAGGCCAATATCCTTGATGAACATCGATACAAAAATTCTGCACAAAATACTGATAAACCAAGTCCAGCAGCACATCAAAAAGTTTATCCACCACAATGAAGTAGGCTATATCCCCAGGATGCCAGCCTAGTTCAACATATGCACATCAATAAATGTGATTCATCACACAAATGAAGACAAAAACCACATTATTGCAATAGGTGCAGAAAAGGCCTTCAATAAAATTTAACATTCCTTCATGTTAAAAATTCTCAATAAACTAGGTATTGAAGGAACATACCTCAAAATAGTAAGAGCCATATGTGACAAATCCACAACCAATATTATACTGAATGGGCAAAAACTGGAATCATTTACCTTGGAAACTGGCACAAGACAAGGTTGCCCACTTTCACCATTCCTATTCAACACAGTATTCAAAGTCCTGGCAAGGACAATCAGGCAAGAAAAAGAAATAAAGCATATTCAAATAGAATGAGAGAAAGTGAAACTATCTTTGTTTGCAGATGCCATAATTTTACACCTAGAAAACCCCATCATCTCAGGCCAAAAGCTTCTTAAACTGATAAGCAACTTCAGCTAAATCTCAGAATACAAAATCAATGTGCAAAAATCGCTAGCATTCTTATACAGTAACAGGCAAGCTGAGAACCAAATCACAAATAAACTCCCATTCACTACTGCCACAAAAAGAATAAAATACCTGGGAATATATCTAACAAGGGAAGTGAAGGACCTATTCAAGGAGAACTATAAACCACTGCTCAAAGAAATCAGAGATGACACAAACAAATAGAAAAACATTCCATGTTCATGGATAGGAAGAATCAATATTGTGAAAATGACCATATTGCCCAAAGCAATTTATAGATTCAGTGCTATTCCCATAAAACTTCCATTGACATTCTGCACAAAATTAGAGAAAACTATTTTAAAATTCATATGGAACAAAAAAGAGAGCCCAAATATTCAAGGCAATCCTAAGCAAAAAGAGCAAAACTAGAGGCATCATGCTACCTGACTTCAAACTATACTACAGGGCTACAGTAACCAAAACAGTGTGGCACTGGTATAAGAACAGACACATAGACCAATGGAAAAGAATAGAGAACCCAGAAATAAAACTGCACATCTACAACCATCTGATCTTTGACAACCTGACAAAAAAAAAAAAAAAAAAAAAACAATGGGGAAAGATTTCCCTATTTAATAAATGGTGCTGGAAGAACTGGCTATCCACATGCATAAAATTAAAACTGGACCCCTTCCTTACACCATACACAAAAATCAACTGAAGACAGATTAAAGACTTCAATGTAAAACTCAAAACTATAAAAAACCTAGAGGGAAACCTAGGCAATACCATTCAGGACATAGGCATAGGCAAAGATTTTATGACAAAGACAACAAAAGCAATTGCAACAAAAGCAAAAATTGACAAATGAGATCTAATTAAACTAAAGAGCTTCTGCACAGAAAAAGAAACTATCAACAGAGTAAACAGACAACCTACACAAAGGAGAAAATTTTTGCAAACTATCCATCTGACAAAGGTCCAATATCCAGCATCTATATGGAACTTGAACAAATTAACAAGAAAAAAACCAAACAACTCCATTAAAAAGTGAGTAAAGGACATGAACAGAAACTTCTCAAAAGAAGACATACATGCAGCCAACAATCATATGAAAAAGCTGAACATCACAGAGAAATGCAAATCAAAACCACAGTGAGATACCATCTCACACCAGTCAGAATAGCTATTATTTAAAAGTCAAAAAAACAACAGATGCTGGTAAGGTTGTGGAGAAAAAGAAATGCTTTACATTGTTGGTGACAGTGTAAATTAGTTCAACCATTCTGGAAGACAGTGTGGTAATTCCTTAAAGACCTAGAGGCAGAAATACCATTAAACCCAGCAATTCCATTACTGGGTATATACTCAAAGGAATATAAATCATTCTATTATAAAGATACATGCATGCATACATCCATTGTAGTACTATTTACAGTAACAAAGGCATGGAATCAACCTCAACGCCCATCACGGATAGAATGGATTAAAAAAAAATGTGTTACATATACACAATGGAGTACTATGCAGCCATTAAAAGAAATCATGTCCTTTGCAGAAACATGGATGGAGTTGGAGGCCATTATCCTTAGCAAACTAACACAGGAGCAGCAAAGCAAATACTGTGTGTACTCACTTACAAGTGGGAGATGAATGATGAGAACACATGGACACATGGGGAGGGGGAAACAACACAAACTGGGACCTGCTGGAGGGTGGGAGGAGGGAGTGCATCACAAAGAACAGCTATTGGATGCTGGCTTAACACCTTAATGATGGGATGACCTGTGCAGCAAACCACCATGGCACACATCTACCTATGTAACAAACCTGCACACATCCTGTACATGTACCCCTGAACTTAAAATCAAAGTTGGAAATAAAAATAAATAGCCCTGAGGAACACACTCCCCCGCCCCCATACACACATATGCTACACAATCACTGTGTACTTTTAACCATTCGGGAAGTTTTTAGGATGACTTCAGCTTTGTTTTGCTTGGGAGTTTGTTCTTTCTGTCACTTGAAATTTCAAAATGATATGGTCATTTCAGAAGCCACAACTGCAGTATCCACACCACATGGAAAATTTGTAGGCCAACACTCTCAGGATTCACCACAATATGAACAACAAGTCAACACAATGATAGTTTACAAGGCAATAAATTTTCCTCCAAGGTTTTGTGGTACCATTTTCATATTTACTTCTAACTTTGAAAAATTATCTTAACCACCTCCTCCCTTTTCCTGTTCAACACCAATTTTTAAATTATCTGGTGGTTTAATAAACTTCTCTTATTTTTCTACACTGTCTTCAACTGTGCTAGTGTTTTCCAGGCTACTCTTCTTTCTAAATGCAGAGGGCAGAGAAAAAAAAAAAAAAAAAAAAAAAAAAACCAAAAGACTGGACTTGAATTAGGAAAATTTGGGATTGGCCTCAACTCTGTCATTTATTAGCCATGTGACCTGTGGCTGGTCCTGTGATGCCTCTGATCCTAGTGGGCTCATCTAAAAAACAATGATATAAATACCTACACAAGTGGAGGATTCAAAGATATGGTAGTTTGTGAAGAAGCTTTGTAAGTGCAAGAGGCTACATATAGGTAACTTTTATTAAGAGGCATCTTTGTGACAAAATATCTGGCAAAAGAACACATTGGCTTGCTGCTTCTCCCCCTGGGAAGAAATGGGAACTGTCTCAGGTGTCAGCACTCACTGCTGTAATTACAAATGTCTCCCCACTCTGATCTCCAGAAAACTCTCCTTCTCACAGCTCAGAACTATCCCAGGTCTGCTCTCAAGAAGGTAACTCCACTCCTACCATTTTGCAGCCCATAGTCTACTGATAACATCTCCATATACCTTCATATTCTCTAATGTCTCTGCCCCTTGCCTTATCCTCAAGGCTCTACCTTCCTTCCCAGCCTTTCCAAAGGAAGTTTGATTGTTCCTTCTCACACTTCCCATGACTTGGGGATAGGAATAGAATGACTAGGAGGAAGTGGAATGTTCCCTACTTTCTTCTGTAGCTTTTAGGTTCGTGCCCCAACATCATCATGCAATAATGTTTTTAGTTTGAGGGGGGTTGTTTTATTTTGTTGAGACAGGGTCTTGCTCTGTTACCCAAACTGTAGTTCAGTGGTATGATCATGATTCACTGCAGCCTCGACTTCCCAGGCTCAAGTGATCTTCCTATCTCAGCTTCCTGAGTAGCTAGGACCACAGGTGCACACCATCATGCCCAGCTAATTTTGTAATTTTTTTGTAGAGATGGAGTCTCACTATATTTCCCAGGTTGGTCTTAAACTCCTGGGCTCAAGAGATCCTCCTGCCTTGGCCTCCCAAAGTACTGGGATTATAGGCATGAGCCACTGAACCTGGCTCTGTTCCCTAGGTTTTAAGTCTTTTGTCATATATTTACACATCTCTCACTTGCCATTTATTGTTGTTCCATTCTGAGACACATTGCCGGGTATTTTAAGACACTAGGCATCTACTGCAGTCTTTCTTTTTAAAGACATCATCCTCCAAGGCACTGACAACCCCTACTGATGCCCCTTCTGACACCACAGTTCACAGATCCCTGTTCTTCAGTGCACTAAGAACTCAACTCTTTGGCACTTCCCCTCTAAGGAAGCATTACAGTACACTTGACCATTTAGTGTGACTATGATGAGACCCCTCTTATAGACCACCACCTCCTGAACTTCCCATGCTTTCAAATCCTGATTCCTGCTGCATCTCCTTCCTCATCATAATATCCACTTCCTGGATCCCTCCCTACTTTTCTAGTAGATTGCCAACTGTGGTCCAATGAATAATGACCCTCCCAAAGGTTTCCACATCTTAATCCCTAGAACCTGTGAATATGTTACCTTCCAAGGCAAAAGGGATTTGCAGATGTTATTAAGTTTAGGATCTTGAGATGAGGTGATTTTCCAGGAACCCAAAGTAATAGCAAGGATTCTTGTAAGCAGGAGGCAGGAGGATCAAAGTCGCACAACGTGATGTGAGGATGGAAGTAAACACTGGAGTATATAGCTGTGAGCCAAAGAAAGTCAGCTGCCTTTAGAAGCTGGGAAAGTCCAGAAAGATTCACCCTGGAGAACTAGGGGAGACCTAGTGCTGACACCTTGATTTCAACCCAGTGAAACTCATTTTGGATTTCTGGCCTCCAAAACTCTTAAGATAGTAAGTATTGTATAAGCCATCAAGTAGGTGGTAATTTGTTACAGCAGCCATAGGAAATTAATATACAACCATGTAGCTGAGTGGCCTCTTGTCTCAGTTCTGAAAGAGCCAATGGTCAATAATTTGTTTTGCCCTTCACCCTAGAATTCCTCTTGCCAAGTCCCAACAAACTTTATTTTCCAGATTGCTGCCTTGCCAATTCCCAACTGACTTATACTACAATTACGGAATTTTTCCATTCCTACACATCAGCTTTTGAGTGAGGTTAGAGCAGACCTTAAACTAGTTAATTAGGATCATTTATAAATTACTGAATTATAGAAATCTTATTTTTCCTTGAAGATTTCTTACCAGTGGCTGAGTAGCAGATGCTGCAAATATTTCTATGCTGTTTCCAAATCTACCACTTCAGTCTTCAATGAACCCACCTTCTCTGACAAAATTGAGATAATCTACAACCTTTCAACCTTTTTTCTATCTTTTTTAAAAACTGTTTTTTAAAATGTAATTTATTTTTTTATTTTTAATTGATATATAATAGTTGCACATGTGTTTAGGGTACACACGATATTTTGATACATGTACATAAATAGAAGATTGGAATGTTCCCAACACAAAGAAAAGTAGTGTTTTTGAGGTTATAGAGATCCCAATTATCCCAATTTGATCATTACACATTGTATACATGTATCAAAATATCTCATGCGCCTCTTCTACTTTTAACTGCTTCTTTTCTTCCTTCTTGTCTCAAATTCAGTGCCCTTTTCCTTCTCAGCTCTATGTACATCCTCTCCATATCTACTAGATCCCATGCCACTCTGCATCTTTCTGGGTCTTACACCATCTATTATCTTCAATCATTGGGGTGCATAAGATGAAGTCTTAGGCACTGGGAGCTTCAATCCCAGGTTCAGGGAAGCACTACCTAAGCCATCCAAGATAAAAATCATTCTCAAGTTGTTTCCTAAGATCCTTAAAGCCAGATCCATACCTTGTTTCCTCTGACTGTATTTTCTTGCCTTAAATGTAAAGACTTTCTCAAGTTGAAGAGAACATTGTACTGTTCTGCTTTTTGGAGACACACAGGAAATGACACAATGACATTAATAGGAATTCCGTAAGATCATGTAGAATGCAAATATTCTATACCATTGTCTCCATGAATATAAAATGATACATTTGTTTTGTTTTGTTTTGGAAATTAGGGTCACTCTTCTCATGATACCTAAAGAACTGTGTCTTTTGTGTAATAGATACTCACTAAATATTTATTGAATTAAATATTCAAAACAGCTCATTAAAATGCACATTTTGCATGAGCTGCATCATCATGGGCCACACAACTCTTACCCCAAAGAGCTGAATTTGCCTTCAGGTAAGAATCTTTCCATCTCTGTCCCCATAAATTTGTTACAAAATAATATTTTCATCAGTGTATAACCTTTACCATGTGGCTTCCCACTGTGAAAACAGAATTACGTGCTTTCTACTGCTGACACTAATATAAGCTTGTTATTGGCTTCAGAAATGTCATGTAATAGTTCCAAAAATTTTTGCTGGCCATTGAAGCCCATGGATGAAGAGAAATAAGCATAAAAGGGAACAGTTGTGTATATATATGTGTGTGTGTGTGTATACATATATACATACACACACATAATAACTGACATGTCGATGTTAAAGATGTCAACATTTTGGGAGGAAAATATTGCTTATTTTAAAATGTCTAACATTATTCTAGCCAAATAAATATAGAACCAAGCTCTTGCAGAAATATAATCCTTGTGAAAAAGATATAGATTTTTTCATATAGCTATTTTCTTTTTGCTTAAATCAATTGCATGTGTACGTAAAGCACACAGACTTATATTTAAAAAGTATATTACATATATTAACTTCTCAAAATTTATATTTTCAATCTGTGAATTTACATATATATGAAATATATGAACCATTTCAATGACAATACCAGAATACCTCTTAAATCCCAATTTATGAAAATATCTTAAAGAAATTATAAAGACATTTAAGTAAGAAAAGCAATATGGAGTACTGAAAAGAAGGTACATGTTTGAGCCAACCCAATATGAATTTGAACCTTTATCACTCACTATATATTATTTCATAAGTTCAATCCCATTAATACCAAAAATTACATATAATAATATTGTAATTCTCATCTTCCTAGATGTTATGGAGCTTGAATGAGTCACAGCTTCTCCAAAAACATGGATTTCTTTTCCTCCTTCTGTTTAAGAAGTGTTTTTAATTTTTCCCCAAGAGTGCCCAACACAATGCTTTAAACAAAGTAAATACTCAATAAGCGTTTACTTAGTAAATCAATGTCTTTCAAATCATTTGGCAATGTATATTATCTACTTTCCTCCACACTGAGAAAAAAAACCTTCGCAGATAAATCAAGTTAATTCTTATTCACCTAAGAATTACACCTAAATTTCTTTCAGAGAACTTTACATTTTGAGTCTCTATGAGTTTCTTGTAAATTATCTGTGTTCTATGGAGCCTGGCAATCAAGTGGCTAAAAAGAAAAGGGATGCCAAAATTTAAGGAAAAGGAAAACACATTATTTTAGCCATGGTATTGCTTCAGAAGGTTTTATATACTTGACCTTTAATAAACATATTATCTCTCTGAACAGCTATCCCTGATTTTACTCCAAGGTAGCTTTCCCAAGACCAGAACCAGCTCATGAAAAATAACCCAATGGAGAAAGGGTGATTAGACTCTAATCACCCAGGGCAGTCCCTACCTCTTCTCCTTGGTGCTCCTTATCCCCCTGCAGTTACCAAGCAGTCCTTTAGCATCCTTATGGGGCTCTCTAGGATTTGGGGAGTGAGCTAAGAGACAGCACATCCCCATTTATAGAGAGCAGACCATGTACAGGGGCTTCACAAACATCAACTTTCACCCTTCCAGCATTCCTGCTGGAAGCCCCTCCTTCATTTTCACTAGACAGACATTTGGGATTAAGTTTCAATAATTCACTTGCCCATGTCACAGAAAAAGCAAGGGTTAGACCTAGTTTTCTTTTTCTTAAGATACATCACATATCATAAAACTCACCCTTTTAAACTATAAAGTTCAGTGGTTTTTGGTACATTCATGATGTTGTGCAAGTATCACCACTGTCTAATTTGAGAATATTTTTATCCTTCTAAAAATAAACCCCATATCTTTTAGCAGTTAATCCATACAACACCCTATCCTCAGTCTTAGGTAACCACTACTTTCTGTCTATATGGATTTACCTATACTTTTTATATAAATGGAATTTCATATGCTTTTTGTAAAAGAAAGGAGCAAACTAGGATATACATATAATATAAATTTATGTCTCACAATTCTGAAGGCTAGGAAGTCTAAGATCAAGGCACTGGCTGATTGGTGTCTGGTGAAGGCCTGCTTCCTGGTTCATAGACAGAGCCTTCTCGCTGAGTCCTCATACGGTGGAAGGAGTGAGGGAGCTCCCTGGGGTCTCTTTTATAAGGGCACCAATCCCATTCATGAGGCTCCACCCTCATGAATTAATCACCTCTCAAAGTCCCCACCTTCATTACCTTGGTATTAGGTTTTAACATATGAATTTTGGAGGTACACAAATATTCAGTTAATAGCAATGAGGAAAGGGAAATTGAAGAGATTCCTCGAGTAAGAGGGGCTCAACCCACCACTGTGGGCAGGGGCCAGGGAAAGCAAGAGAAAGAATGCAGGCAGCTGCTGGGAGCAGAGTGGTCTGACGGACAGCCAGCAAGGAAACAGGGACCTCAATCCTACAACCGCAAGGAATTGAATTGGCCAACAACTCCAATGAACTTAGAAGTACATTTTTCTCAGAGTCTCCTAGGGAAAGCCTAGTTAGCTGACATTGATTTCAGCCTTGTGAGCCCCTGAGCCGAGAAACCAGCCAAGCCAACTCAGACTTCTGACTTACACAGTAGTGACATTTTGTGTTGTTTTAAGTTGCTACATGTGTGGTAATATGTTGCAGCAGCAATAGGAAACTAATACCTACCTAGCTGCATTATTTGTCTTCTTATTATAAATAAAGTTTGAAAGCTAGTGGAAATCAAAACAGACCATGGTAAGATAATTGAAAATAAGGCTAATTTCCCAGTGACATAACTTATCCAGTCAAAAGTTCATGGTAGTTTTTAAATTTCGTTTTGTGCACCTACACTTAAATAATTTTAGTCTGAAGATTGTAATTTTGACAAAAATCCCCAGGGAAACAAATCTTTCCAGTAAAACTTGAATGGCAGGCTTATTATCCCAACATTCTCTGTCTTATAAATCTAGAGCCTTCCCTTAATACTAAAATTCCGAGATATAAACGTGGTTTCTTTAATTCTTAAGAAGTCTGCTAAACTGATAAAAATTAAATTGATAGACTCTAAAGAGACAGACACGTGGCTTAAAGGAAAACATTTGCCTTGTCTATTTGAAATGTCTAAAGGTTAACTCTGCACTTTATCTAACCTTTAACCACACAGTTCTTCTCTTTTGTATTGGGTACGTTCCAGAGCTTTGCTAAAGGAGTTTAATGTTAATACATGGGGAAAATGGTCAAATAAGTGGTCTTTAATATAAAATTAAGGTGAAAGTTCTAAGAACACCATTTCTCTTTATTATCGTTTATCTCTTTACAGCTAAGTATTTTGTAAGAAAACAAAAGCCTTCCAAAATTGACTACCTTCTATGAGAAAAAGCAGAAATATTTTTCCTTCATAATTTGTTGGAAAAGTTAAATTAATTAATGTTGAGAAAACCTTACAAATGAATCTAGTTGTTGGGTAAAATCTACTTATTTTCAACATCATCTCTTCTCTTCTAAGACCTCTGTCCACCTCTTGCTACCCATTACTGATCAGTATTTATTTCAGTAGTTCTCAACCAGGGGAGATTTAACCTCCTAGGGCACATTTGGCAATGACTTCAGATGTTGTTTTGTTTGTTTGTTTGTTTGTTTGTTTGTTTGTTTGTTTTTGAGATGAAGTCTCACTCTGTCACCAGGCTGCAGTGCAGGGGCGTGATCTCGGTTCACTGCAACCTCCACCTCCCAAGTTCAAGTGATTCTCCTGCCTTAGCCTCCCAAGTAGCTGGGACTACAGGCGCGTGCCATCACGCCCAGCTAATTTTTGTATTTTCAGTAGAGACAGGGTTTCACCACATTGGCCAGGATGGTCTCTATCTCTTGACCTTTTGATCTGCCTGCCTCAGCCTACCAAAGTGCTGGGATTACAGGTGTGAGACACTGCACCCAGCCCGACTAGAGATGTTTTTGACTGTCACAACTGGGGGTGTGCTAGTGGCATCTAGTGGGTAGAGGCCAGGGGTGCTGCTGAACTTCATACAATGCACAGGACAGCCCTCTCCACGGAGAATTGTCCAGCTTCCAAATGACAATGATGCCAAGTTTGAAAAACTCTGATTTAGTTGGATCTAGAGAGATGCATAATGAATAAACATGTAGGGTTCTCCATGTTAGTACAGGATTGTTATCAGAGAGGGAGAGGAACAGGGAGAGAAAGAGGTTTGACAAATGTCTATATTGAACTATATTAAAGAAACAGAAAGAGGGACCAAAAAGTAGAGGTAAAACCAAGTGATCAGAGAAATAGGAAGACAAGGATGACAGAGTGTCACAAAAGTAAGATGGGAGATATTTTTAAGGAAGACCTGGTCAGCAGGGTTGAATGCTATGGAGCAAGAGCACTAAGGAAACACCATGACTTTCCTCCTAGGATATCATGGGTAACCTCTGAAATATTAGCTTTAAGTGAGCAGTGAATTTTGGGGAAGAGTTCAAGGCTTGGGAGAACAGGAACATATGTTGTTGTGTTTTTTTAAATTTATTTTTGATTGTCTTATTGCCTTTTTAAGACAGAAAAAACGGAGAATGTGGTTATGCTGACAAAACCACCACCAAGCAGGATAAAAAATATCATTGTGCTAAAAATTATCCTCTGAAATCATTAGGATTTCAACAATAATTTTAAATTTTTTTCACAATTTCAAGCAATCACAACATTTAAAGAGGCATACATCATTATTAAAAGGAGATACAAACTATCTTGGGAAAAATGAGACATAATTCAATACAAAGATACTCTTCCCTCCTTGTTCTTCTTATACCTGGTTGTAAAGTCCAGTTCACGCAACATCCAACAAATGAAAGTTAATTGTATCTAAACAATTAGTCAACTGGGGTGAAGGAAATGCAAAGAGAAGAGGAGAGCATTGGTTATACTGCTCTCTGGCATGACGACAACCAGTTGGTAAACCAATTTGGTTTTTGTACTTTTCAGCTGCTTTTTATGAATAGTATAGAGAGGCTAACTCTGGTTTTCCCATTTGAAACCTAAATGGATTTGACATCACGAGTATTTCTTTATGTAAACCATAAAAATAATCTATTCAACTGTCTGCCTCCTTCATGCTGGGCTGCTGGTTGCCATGCTAGACTGTGAACTGTCATGCCAGGCTTGAAAAGCCATTGCTTCACACAAAACCCAGGGCTGCCCCCATGGTCCCACATAGCTCTTGATGGGCATGCTCTGTGGCTCCTTGGAAGAGACCTGAGAGCTGGAAAGTCACTACAGAGCAGCAGACAGAGTCAATTAAACAAGAACTTCCTTTGGGCAAGTTCAACTACAGGAAACAATAATAGACTTCAGATTTTTGGGAGGGATTCTTCTCATTCAGGCTCTGAAAAACAGAAAGCTCTTCTCAGACCCTTGAGAGAATTTCGTTCTAGCTTTCTTTTAGCTTTGGGTTGAGAGAATGTGGCTGAGTAATAACTAACAAGTATCAAAATGCATTCACTCTCTTTAAAGCCTCTACCATGCCAGCTTAGGGGTAGAACTGAAGTCCAATGCTATATGCATTTCAGCCGCTGTGGGTTGGTCAGCTTTGCCCTGTGTCACAGTGTCTCATCCTAAGTCAGTTTAGGATGAATAGGTGTGGACAGAACACCATATTCTTTGTAACTACTGTAAAATAAAGACACCCTCCTTCTGATGTGAGTCCTGTAGCATCTTCCATGAAAAGGAGAACAATATATTATTCTTGGTGATGAGAGTAGATGCTACCTAGAAGATACTCACATCTCCAATTCGACTTCCAGTTCATTAGCACGTGAGCTGGCTGTTCACACCATGCCATGTTCCCCCACTGGTCCTGTAAGTCCACAGCCCTCAGTCTGTCCATCCCCCTTTCCCTTTTTATGACTTTGGCATGAGACACACTTCTGTCTCTCTAACTCCTCCCCATCTACCACCTTGTTCAACACTTCAGAGAGGCACCCCAGGATCCTGGCACTTAAGTTGTGAACAGTCACCTGACCTAACTGTATCAATGCCCCTACTGAATGCTCAAACAAAGAAATGATAGTTTAGTGTGAAAAACCCCATTGCCTTTGTAAATGCAGCTATAACACTCATTACATCAGAATAGAGCCAAAGAAAGAAGCTTAGATTTAATCTGTTTTAATCTCAGTTATTTCCTAATATAAAAGACTGTGGGCATTTTCACATTCTTTGGAAGGATTAGCGAAGGCCAACATGAATAGCAAACTGACATTTCTGAAGTTCTAGAAGAGCCAAAAGCAATACAAAAGGAAGGCAGACAGATCAAATTTCTGAACAGAATTATTTTTCTTACAGAGTTTAAAAGTTAACATTAGGAACAAATGTTAAACAGCTCTGCACAGTTATTTTTCTTTTTTTTTTTTTTTTTTTTATA
>PVKV010028469.1:0-24950 GCA_004027835.1 Alouatta palliata
TTTTAAAAGAAACTTTGAAATTAAACTTTATGGTCACAACTAGTCAAGACTTTCATTCAAAAATGTTGCTTAAATATCAAATTTCTCTTCACAGACGCTATGTCCATTTTCTTCATAATCTTCTCTTGTTACCACCATATCTTCAAAATCATCATTCTCTGATATCAATTTTCCACCTTCCCAGGCATAAGTAATAGGGTTTTCAGGCAGCACAACAGAAACATCATAGTCTGTTGGAGTAAGACATCGAAATTCTGAGTAAACCCGATCCCTAAATCCTGGGAAAAGGGAGTTTCCTCCTGTCAAGACAATGTTCTTAAAAAAAATGCGGCTGCATTTCTTCCGGTAGATTCTGAATTGAATAGACAATAGCTTCTGGAATTCCCATTTCTTGGATGCCTATATCAGAAGGATTAAAGAGTATTTCTGGAACAGCAAATCTCTCATTGGCCAGACGAAGAATTTGTTCCCCAGATTTATATTTTCCACTCAACACCATCTCTTCCCTTGGCTTACAGAAGCCCTTTTTAATTGTACTGAAGTCAGGCAAGACATAGTCTATCATTACTGTATTTTCTTCTCCTTTCAACTTTGCAATATCCATGTCTCTATAAAAATCCTGAGACACATAGCATACATCTTCTTTCACTTGATTAATCACATGTGTTTCATCCATAACATGTAGCTGCCTGTAAGATATGATCTCCTTTAGATGATTGGTTAAGAGTTTTCCTCCCACATTTATCCAAATAATTGCTTCTTTTTTCTTTTTACTTCTACAATAAGGAACTATATGTGTAAAGGAATATCCACTATCAACAATGATACAGCATAATTCAGAAGGATTATCTCGGAAATATCTATGTGCACTGAGAGCCCCAGCATTTACTCTTAATACTGCTTGGAACTGGTATTCTTCAAATAGAATTTCATTCATTGACTCTTGAATTGAAGTGAAGTTAAAGTACGGTTCAGTGATAATAATATTAGTATCTAAAAAATCAACCTGATACATTTCTTTTCCAAAAAGGTAATCCCAAACTTGTCTTTGAACATCCCAATTCACCAAGTAGCCCTTTTGAAAAGGAAGGATGTAAAAGAGTCCAGAAGGATCTTTTATTTCATCTATCTGGTTGGCAGTAAAAGTTTTAAGACGTACTGTTTTTGACCGGAACTGACAATTAGGAATAACCGACACATTTTCATGGCTGTAACCAATTTTGGCGTTGTAAGCTCCGTTATCCAGCACTAAGGTCGTCATCTCAGCACCAACCACACTGCAGCCGCCGTTGTTTTTTCTCTTCTAGGGTTTTTATGGTGTTAGGTCTTATATTTAAGTCTTTAATCCATCTGGAGTTAATTTTAGTGTAAAGTGTGAAGAAGGGGTCCATGTTCTGCTTTCTGCACATGGCTAGCCAGTTTTCCCAACGCCATTTATTAAACAGGGAATCCTTTCCCCATTGCTTGTTTTTGTCAGAGTTGTCAAAGATCAGATGGTTGTAGATGTGTGGCATTGCCTCTGAGGCCCCTGTTCTGTTCCATTGGTCTATATCTCTGTTTTGGTACCAGTGCCATGCTGTTTTGAATACTGTAGCTTTGTAGTATAGTTTGAAGTCAGGTAGCGTGATGCCTCCAGCTTTGTTCTTTTTGCTTAGGATTGTCTTGACTATGCGGGCTCTCTTTTGGTTCCATATGAAGTTGCAGGTGGTTTTTTCCAGTTCTGTGAAGAAGGGTCATAGGTAGCCTGATGGGGATAGCATTGAATCTATAAATTACTTAGGGCAGTATGGCCGTTTTCACAATATTGATTCTTCCTAACTGAGCATGGAATGTTTTTCCATCTGTTTGTGTCCTCTCTTATTTCATTGAGCAGTGGTTTGTAGTTCTCCTTGAGGTCCTTTACATCCTTTGTCATTTGTATTCGTAGGTATTCTCTTTGTAGTGATTGTGAATGGCAGTTCATTCTTGATTTGGCTCTCTTTAAGTCTCTTATTGGTGTATAGGAATGCTTGTGATTTCTGCACGTTGATTTTGTATCCTGAGACTTTGCTGAAGTTGCTTATCAGTTTCAGGAGATTTTGGGCTGAGACGATGGGGTCTTCTAAATAAACAGTCATGTCACCTGCAAACAGAGACAATTTGACTTCCTTCTTTCCTAATTGAATACCCTTTATTTCTTTTTCTTGCCTGATTGCTCTGGCTAGAACTTCCAATACCATATTGAATAGGAGTGGTGAGAGAGGGCATCCTTGTCTAGTGCCAGATTTCAAAGGGAATGCTTCCAGTTTTTGCCCGTTCAGTATGTTATTGGCTGTTGGTTTGTCTTAAATTGCTTTTATTATTTTGAGATATGTTCCATTGATACCTAGTTTATTGAAGATTTTTAGCATAAAGGGCTGTTGAATTTTGTCGAAGGCCTTCTCTGTGTCTGTTGAGATAATCACGTGGTTTTTGCCTTTGGTTCTGTTTATGTGGTGGATTATGTTTATAGACTTGTGTATGTTGAACTAGCCTTGCATCCCTGGGATGAAGCCTACTTGATTGTCATGGATAAGCTTTTTGATGTGCTGTTGCAATTGGTTTGCCAGTATTTTATTGAAGATTTTTGCATCTATGTTCGTCATGGATATTGGCCTGAAGTTTTCTTTTCTTGTTAAGTCTCTGCCAGATTTTGGTATCAGGATGATGTTTGCCTCGTAAAATCATTTGGGAAGGATTCCCTCTTTTTGGATTGTTTGGAATAGTTTCAGAAGGAGTAGTACCAGCTCCTCTTTGTATGTCTGGTAGAATTCGGCAGTGAACCCATCTGGACCTGGCTTGTTTTGGTTGGTAAGCTATTAATTGCTGCCTCAACTTCAGCCCTTGTTATTGGTCTATTCACGGTTTCGACTTCTTCCTGGTTTAGGCTTTGGAGGGTGCAGGTGTCCAGGAATTTATCCATTTCTTCCAGGTCTACGGGTTTATGTGCATAGAGTTGTTTGTAGTAATCTCTGGTGGTAGTTTGTATTTCTGTGGAATTGGTGGTGATATCCCCTTTATCGTTTTTTATTGCATCTATTTGATTCTTCTCTCTTTTTTATTAATCTGGCTAGTGGTCTATTTTGTTGATCTTTTCAAAAAACCAGCTCCTGAATGTATTGATTTCTTTGAAGGGTTTTTTGTGTCTCTTGATTTTGTTTTTTGACTACTAAAGTGTACTAAAATGGATACTATATGAAGTAATTTTATATTGCTTTAATTATGTCCTGAAGAATACTGTTTTTCAAAATATACAAGTTTTTAAACCATTTATGCTGGAAGTAGCAAAAATTTTTTGTGAAAAATTAGGCCTTGGAAATGAACTTGAGCGGTAGGATATAAATAACTCCCACAAGCCTAGCTTTCCAGTAATGGAACACTAGGCATAAATGGGTTAACAGGTGATAACTAAGGGCTATAGAAAACTTGATTAACTTTTGACAGCAGCAGCCCATACCAGATATTTTATGGTGAGGGTATTTTACTCAGTTATTTCAACACTCTCAGTATTCATCCCACCCATAGTGGCACGGCTCTATGCTAGGGGATCGTGAATGAATTCACACTGGATGCCTGTTCCTGCGGTGTCACCGTGTAGTGAAGGAGACTTGCATTCAGCTAGGTACAGGGAGAAACAGCAAGCCCAAGAGGCCAGCCTGTGGGAGCACCAGCTGCTGCTGCATCTTACACTTAACTCATTTGAGGAAAATGGGCATTTTCCAACAAGGTCATATTGTTAGAGCTTTTTCTGATACGTTACTTTCATATATTCTTCCTTATGAAGTCAAATTGTGGAAATACATTCTCACTTAATGTGTTTCCCACATTACACATTTACTGCACTTCAGAACCTGCAGTTGTGTGCTAAAGTATCCTTTGTATTTCTCCTTTATTTTTCCCTTGAGACAGAGTCTTGCTCTCGCCCAGGCTGGAGTGCAGTGACGTAGTGGGCTCACTGCAACCTCTGCCTCCCTGGTTCAAGCAATTCTCCTGCCTCAGCCTCCCAAGTAGCTGAGGTTACAGGTATGCGCCACCACGCCCAGCTAATTTTTGGTATTTTTAGTAGAGATGAGATTTCACCATGTTGGCCAGGCTGGTCTCAAACTCCTGACCTCATGATTTGCCCGCCTTGGTCTCCCAAAGTGCTGGGATTACAGGCGTGAGCCACTGCGCCTGGCTGTTTTTTGCTTTTTGAAGAATTAACTCATCTGGATTCAGGACTAGATCTACTCTAGAAAGAAAAAAAAGAAATGAAAAAAAATGAACTCAGCTGTTTGGTTTTCGTTACCAGATTTTACATATCAGATTTAAGATAAAAATATATTTCTATTTTATGTTATGATGTAATTTAGTCTTTTCAGTTACCCTTCAAAACTTGAACTGTATGTACTTAAATTTTTTTTCTTTTGGTTGCAAAAGTCGTCTCCATACAGAAATGTCGCAATTTAGTATTAATAGCCTTGTCACCTAATTTATAAATACATTTGTGATAATATAGCTAGTGCTTAAGAATATTTCCCCAAGGCCGGGCGCGGTGGCTCACGCCTGTAATCCCAGCACTCTGGGAGGCCGAGGCGGGTGGATCACGAGGTCAAGAGATCGAGACCATCCTGGTCAACATGGTGAAACCCCGTCTCTACTAAAAATACAAAAATTAGCCAGGCATGGTGGCACGTGCCTGTAGTCCCAGCTACTCGGGAGGCTGAGGCAGGAGAATTGTTTGAACCCAGGAGGCGGAGGTTGTGGTGAGCCGAGATCGCGCCATTGCACTCCAGCCTGGGTAACAAGAGCGAAACTCCGTCTCAAAAAAAACAAACAAAAAAAAGAATATTTCCCCAAGGCCAAGTGAGCAAGAGTTTCTTATGATCATCATTGTCATGAACTCTCAAACATAGTGATCTTGTAAAAACAGTGCCTGTTAATTTATAATGTTTAACCTGGACAGTTGTCAAGTATGATTTTTATAAGAAGTTAGTATGTTTCTAAGCAGTTATCTACTTGATCTTTTTAATATCGGGGTTAAGTGAAACCTGCCATCACCTGTTCTTCAAATAGTACATAATAGAGCATGTGTAACCGTTGTATGTCTTTGGTTTTTTTTGTTTGTTTGTTTGTTTGTTTTTGTTTTGTTTTTTTCTTTTTTGAGACAGGGTCTCAGGTCTAGTTCTGTTGCCCAGGCTGGAGTGCCATGGCTTGATCTCACTGCTACCTCCACCCCCCACACTCAAGCAATTCTCCTACCTCGGCCTACTGAGTAGCTGAGATTACAGGCATGTGCCACCACACCTGGCTGACTTTTGTATTTTTTGTAGGATTGGGGTTTCACCATGTTGCCCAGCTGGTCTTGAACTCCTAGGCTCAAGTGGTCTGCCTACCTGGGCCTCCTGAAGTGCTAGGATTACAGGTGTGAGCCACCATGCCTGACGGTTGTGTACATTTCTGAATAAACGTATTAGTACTTGAATAATTTAGTTTCTGCATTTATTTAATGTAACATTTTGATCTAGGGTACAAGAACATGAGAGGAGGAACAAGAGTTACATCAAATGAACGTAATGCTATTGTATTTCAGAACTTAAAATCCACTAAAACTGTGTGTATTCAGCTAGATACAGCTAGTTGTTCCAGTGTTTGCTGTCTTATTTCATATAACTTAGCACACTGGTTCTCAAGTTGTAACTACCTGTCAGAGTCACCTGGGGGAGCAGTTGAAAACCCAACTGGCTCCACCTCAGTGTCATTGAATTCGAGTCAGTGATGGCGGCAAGCCCATGGTGCACTTTCTCCATACTCCAGGTGA
The DNA here is from genome assembly GCA_004027835.1 of Alouatta palliata. Taxonomy (NCBI): domain Eukaryota; kingdom Metazoa; phylum Chordata; class Mammalia; order Primates; family Atelidae; genus Alouatta; species Alouatta palliata. The sequence goes on from PVKV010028469.1 coordinate 5,819, forward strand.
TTCCATTACACAGCAAAAGTTCAGAGCCGCAGGCCTAACTGCAGATAACTCACTTGGTCAGATTTAGTCCCTTTAAGTGATTTTGGCATGGTTACTTCCACAGCCTTTCCCTTTTGGTACTAGATGCTCATAGAGTAGTAGAGTGAATGTGGAAAAAAGGAATGTGTTACAGGTGTTTTGAGATCATAAAATGGATCCAGTCAAATTTTCATGTTTATATTTTTTGTTAAAACTTAGGAGAAAAATAGTTGCTGTGAAGGAGGAAAAATGTTCTTAATTGAATTTTAAGGTTTGGTATTTGACATTTCTAAGTAAGTATTTTGGGAATTGGTCCAGGACTAGTCATGCTATATTTAGCAAATAAAAAGACAGATCACCTAGTTACATTTGAATTATGAATAAATCACAATTGCTTTAAAAAATATAATTATGTCCCATGCAATATTTTGGACGTACTTATACTAAAAATACATTATTTGATGTTTATTGAACCATGCATTACCACGGTGCCTTCTGTCTTGATATCCCGTCCTTAACATAGCTCCCTTGGCTGGGCTCACTTTTTTGCCTTCTCCTTTCTTCCTCCTTTCTCCACATCTCCCTCCACCTCTCTTTTTTTTTGATTCACCAAGAATCAGTGGTACTGGCATGTTATATTGGCAACATGTGATTACTTCTTTTTTCATATTTAGAATAGGAAATACGAAAGAAGATACCCTACCTTGAAATTTTTTTATAATTTAGTAGAAGAATGTACATGAGAACATTAGTTGCCTCATAATTTGATAATGTTTGTAATCTGTGGAAAATATATGTTCTTATGAACAGAGATTGAATCGAGATAGATATTAGATATTAGAATTAGGCAGACCTCACCTTCCCCTTGCCTGACCTGGAGCAAGTTACTCCCTCAGTAAAGCTAAGTTTCCTTGGGGATGATAAATTCATAGGGACCCCAGGATTCTGTGGGATGATGCAACTAAATTTGTAAATATGTCTGAAAGCAGGACCTTTGTTAACAGTTGGGGTGTCTATGAAAGGGCCAATTTCAGCATGGTGACTGTTAAATCTGGATTTATTTAAAGTATCAATTGGTCATAAAAATGGAAAGAACAGACATGATTGTCTTCATACGAAAAGATTGCACTTCTTTCCGTTGCTGTTGGAAGAGTATGTGCTCTGTAGGAACTACCTGAATTTATCCCATACAAGTATAGCACATGTAATTAGCACAGCTCATTGAAATTTCATCTTTACTTTTGAAGAGTAAAATGAATGACTTTCAAGAATTAGTGTATTAGGTCAATGGCAGTACTTTGTTTCAGCCACACAGTTAACCAGATAGAAGCAGTAATAAAGCTGTCCTGGTCTGCCTGGGCTGCCCAGGAAATCACTCATCGTAAGATGTTGTGTGTGTAGCTGACCACCTGAGCAACACCAGGGGAGTCAGGGGTCAAAGAATAACGAACTCCAGTTTACCCTGATTACCTAACTAAACATTTCCACTCATTTCAGAAAGATGATATTTCCATAGCATGTGATGGGTTTTGAAATGATGCAGTGTAATTGCTACTTCTAAATTGGTAAAAAATAGCTTCCACTTACAAAGGTATATCCTTGATCTTGAGTGAAAAACTATGCAGTTTCTCTGTTCGTGGGTAGGTCATTCAAGGGGTGTCCATATCCTAGTGGCCTGAGATATCAACCCAGGTACCCCTTCCCTTGTTCCTTCGGCACACAGAATTTCTGGTATTTCTGTATATCTTGGATTTGCATTTCATAAAATAAGCATTTGTATTTCCATCATATGTAGATCCTAAACTACAGAATTTTAAAGGGAAATCTCAAATAACTACTGACCGTGTGATCTTTATATTGAATATATCCTGTATGTATTAGATATATAATAAATGTATAATACACTAGATGCTAATATATTACATAAATTAGTATACATAGTGACAAATTTCTAATCTCTCCAGTGAGTGTATTATAAATCCAGTTGTCCTGATTTTGTTTTTCTGTGATTATTTCCATTGTCTCTCATTAGAGGCAGCATGCGTCCAGGCCTGGCCAACCGTTTTAGAAAGCACCGTCTTCAGCTCTGTGGTAGTTGCATGATACAGCCGTGGTTGTAAACGTTTAGAATGTTGGATTGACAGTCTTGGTTTTTGTTTATTACAAAATGTGTTTCTGTTGCGTAGAGAACTTCAGGTCTCTTTAAAATAGACAGTGCTCTTGAATCATGTATTACAAAATTTACAATTACTGATCCCAAATCAGTCATTTAGTACCTGCTAGGTTCTGAGATGGCTCGTTAGATTCTATTTGTGAGGAGCTCACTGCACACCCAGAGAGGAACTGTTGTGAAAGAATATTGTAATTTTTAAAAACCGTGATAAAAGACTAAGCCGTGATGACACAGTGAAGTATGTCCAGGCCAGACTGTTTAGAAAGGTTCAAGGAGATCAAACTTGATTTTTCTGCAGTTATGATCAGAAATAAACCTAACTTCATTTGCTTCCATGAGGCAAATGTTGGACTGTTTTTCTCTTTGGGGGATGTGACAGTGATACCTGGGGTGCTGCTTTTTTCCCTAGTGCCTTAGTACATTATTTCTCAGAAAACTAAGAAATGCTGTTTCGGGGAAAGGTTTTACAGAATTGCAGCACTTAGAGACATCTTCCACTATAACTCAGATGACCTAAGACATTTCCAAATTTGCGGAGGTTTTTGTTTGTTTTTCAATTTTTTATTTTAAGTTTGGGGGTATATATGAAGGTTTGTGACGTAGATAAACGTATGTCACAGGAGTTTTTGTACATATTACTACATCACCCAGGTGTTAAGCTCAGCCCCCAGTACTCATCTTTTCTGCTCCTCTACCTCCTTCCCCTCTCCCTTTGAGTAGACCCCAGTGTCTGTTCTTTCCTTCCTTGTGTTCATGAGTTCTTAAATTTAGCTGCCGCTAAATTGGTGTTTCAAAGCTTCATCTCCGCCTGCCTTGTAACTTAAAGAATTACCTTGTGTTTGTTGTTCTGCACGTATCTGTTGGCAGATAAGTGCTTTGTACCCATTTTTGTGATGGCAGAAAGAAGCCCTTCTGTGTGAGCGGGTTTGGTGTCCTGCTCGACCTGAGTTCCTGCACCACCGCTGTCTGGGCCTCCTCGAGTGAATGGATTGCTCACCGAGCAGCTCACTGCCAAGCTCACATGTGTGACATGGACCTGTTCTTTCTTTTCAGGTTATCACCAATCTAGTGAAAATGTTGAAGTCCAGAGACACAAGGAGAAATTTTTGTCCTCCAAACCACTGGCTGTCAGAACAAGAAGATATTAAAGCAGATAAGGTGTTATTGAAGAATCTTTTTAATATTTATTATTTAAAATATATGTTCAGCTTATGTCTTTCTGGGGAGAATTAAGTTCTTTAAAATTATTTATTTTATGACTTATATTACTAATATTAATGATAAACCTTATTACTAACTCTTAGGCCGCCAAATACTTAATGGGACATATAGCAATACTATTGACTTAAAACGATATTCTGTGTTTGTTATTAATCCTCAGTTTTCATTGTTAACCTGAGATTATATTAAAGCCTAATGATTCTTTGTTGAGGTTGAAAAATATTTTGGTTTCATTAGTGTTAGTAAATACATGTTCAGTACTTGAAAGAGATAGATCTTATACCTAATTTTTCTTTTTTTGCTGTTGTTTGGGTTGTTTGTTTGTTTGAGACAGAATCTTGCTATGTTGCCCATGGTGGTCTCAAACTCCCGGCCTCAAGTGATCCTCCTGCCTTGGCCTCCCAGAGTGCTGTGATTATAGACTTGAGCCACCACACCAGTCCTTTATTCTTGAGTTTCTAAAAGAACAGAGACAAATTTGAAAATTACACCTACATCCAAAGCAGATTCAGTAGTATGATCCACCTGGGTGGATCACCTGAGGTCAGGAGTTTGAGACCAGCCTGACAATCATGGGAAAACCCCGTCTCTTGTGAAAATACAAAAATTAGCTGGGTATAGTGGCAGGCACTTGTAATTTTAGCTACTCGGGAGGCTGAAGCAGGGGAATCACTTGAGTCCTAGAGGTGGAGGTTGCAGTAAGCCTGGATTGTGCCTGGGCGACAGAGCAAGACTCTCTCTCCAAAAAGAAAAAAGCAAATACAAAAATTAGCCGGGCATGGTAAGCGCCCCGCTATCGTCCCAGCTTTCCTGGAGGCTAAGTTATGAGAATCCCTTGAGCCCAGGAGGCGGAGGTTGCAGGGTTGCAGTGAGCCAAGATCGCGCCACTACACTCCGGCCTGGGCAACAGAGCAAGACTCTGTCTCAAAAAAAGAACCAAAAATTTAAGTGACATGGAGGACACTGCATTAACAGAGGACAACAGGTATTTTCAGTTTTGTTCTTAAGAAAAAGTCCTCACTGAATTTGTTTCAGAATCTTGGGAGTAGGAGATGGAGTGGTGGAGGGTATAAAATGAATCATGTCACAGAAATATTAGAGGAGAGAAAACAGGAGTGTTTCAGAACAATTTCTTAAGCATGACTGTGTCCTCACAAGATATTTGTAGGTTAAGCCTGTGGCTTCCAACTCCGCCTACTGGCAAGGTATAGCAGTGGTGGCAGGTCCTGCAGCAGTGAGCACCTCCAGGGCCCAGGCCATAGTCACTACATGTTTCTCAGCAAAAGAAGCAGTCCTGGGCACGATGCTTGGCTCCAGGTGTGGGGAAGACCCTACAAGATGTGTGTGGAGTGTTCTGTCACACTGGAGAGCATAGAAGCCATTGGAGGCTGGCTGGGGTTGTGAGACAGGGTTGGGAGCCTGTCTCTAGCTGGTCATGGGCAGAAACTTGAGATGTTCATAAAAGCAGCTAAGTCTTGAGTTTGTAAGGATGCTAACAAAACCCTAATCATCATATTTGTAGGATGCAAAGGAACCATCTCATTATTTTCAATACTGTTTTGAAAAAAAAAAAGAAGTACTCAAACATTTAATCTACCTTTTATTTATAAACTATACCTTAGGCAAACCAGATAGTTGATGATGTGTGATCTTTTGCGTAAAAGTATCTAGCCAATACTATGTGAAAAGGGTTTTTGCAAACTGGAATCAGCCTGCCCTGCAGGCTCTGGTGAAGGAGATGACCAGGGCAGTGCAACTCCAGGTATAGCGCATGCCGAGGGTCTGCTGGGCTGACGGTGTGTTACCTCCCAGGAGAGGAGGGTATGCTGCCAGAATGTTAATGACTGCACCTCTTCCTTACTCCAGAAAGTCGTGCTGTGGGAAAATGTCAGCTAAACCCAGCAGTATGTTTAGTGATTTAATTGATTTATATTTTGGCACAAGTCCCTTCTCATCACCAACTGGTAGTACAGTGCACACAGCCAAACTCAAAGTAGCTTTTGCCTCTGCAGTGATCAACAGACAAACGAGCATCCCACCACTTAGGAAACATTCTCACCAGAAAGTTAAACCTAAATGTGGTGGAACCTCTACATCTAACTACAAAATTACAGGAAACGGGTTAGAAGTGCATGTTTAACAACACTGAGGATGCAACTAGCAAAATCCAGATTATGGGAGATTCTACAGGATAAAAGTTCCTCCATTAAAAATTGCAACAGTAGTCCGAGCATGGTGGCTCACGCCTGTAATCCCAGCACTTTGAGAGGCCGAGGTGAGCAGATCACCTGAGGTCAGGAGTTTGAGACCAGCCTGACAAACATGGAGAAACGCCGTCTCTACCAAAAATACAAAATTAGCCGGGTGTGGTGACGCATGCCTGTACTCCCAGTTACTTGGGAGGCTGAGGCAGGAGAATTGCTTGAACCTGGGAGGCGGAGGTTGTAGTGAGCCGAGATCATGCCATTGTACTCCAGCCTGGGCAACAAGAGTGAAACTGCATCTCAAAAAAAAAAAAAATTTGCAAGGGTGGCTGGGTGTGGTGGCTCACACCTGTAATCCCAGCACTTTGGGAAGCCAAGGTGAGTGAATCACCCGAGGTCAGGAGTTCAAGACTAGCCTGGCCAACATGGTGAAATCCCATCTCTACTAAAAATACAAAAGTTAGCTGAGCATGGTGGCCTGCGCCTGTAATCCCAGCTACTTGGGAGGCTGAGGCAGAGATTGCAGTGAGCCACGATCAGGCCAGTATACTCCATCCTGGGTGACAGAGTAAATGAGACTCCATCTAAAAGAAGAAAAAATTGCAAGGGCTGGCCGGGAGTGGCAGCTCATGCCTGTGACCCAAGCACTTTGGGAGACTGAGGCAGGCAGATTGCTTAAGCTTGGGAGTTCAAGACCAGTCTTTGTGCAAGATAGCAAAACCCCATCTCTACAAAAAATACAAAAATTAACCAGGCATGATGATATGTGCCTGTAGTCCCAGATACTCAAGAGGCTGAGGTGGGAGGATTGCTTGAAACCAGTGAGCTGAAGTCACAGCACTGCATTCCAGCCTAGGCAACAGAGCAAGATCCTGGATCGAAAATTAAAAAAAAAAAAATTGCAAGGACCAAAAATAAGGGATGAGAGGAACTGACAGATGAAAAATAAGAGAAAATATACTGTGTCTATTTTATTTGAATACTACCTCAAGCAAACTGAAAAAAGTTAGAAAGTGAATCTTTGATAATAATTTTTAAAGTGATAATATTTTGCTTTATAAAGACATTATATTTACTATGTTTAGATATTATGCATCATTGGATAAGACAATTAGAGATTTCTTTGGGGTGTATTAGAAAACATAGTTAACTGTAAAAGTATGAAAGGGTGGCCAGCGTGAGAGAGGATGGGAAAAGGCAGACCAAAAGGGCGTGAAGGATGAGGTCAGAGAGAGGGCCCAGCCACGGGAGAGAAACGTCCAGCCCCAATTCTGTTCAAGTGTGTGCTGGAGCAAAGGAGAGTTCTGAACCAGGATCGCCCCACAGGTCACGCAGCTCTATGTGCCAGCGTCCAGACACGTGTGGAGGTTCCGGCGGATGGGGAGGATAGGCCCACTGCAGTCCACGCTGGACGGTGAGTTCTCTGGGACACGGGGTTATTGAGCTGTGAATTACACACAGTAAAATTCATTCCTTCAGTCCACAGGCCTGTTATATACAGCCGTGTGTCACCCCCACCGGGAGCCACCATGTTGAATAGTTTCATCACCCCAAAAATTGCCTCTAACTCCGTTGCAGCCACCTCCTCGGCAGCCACCAATTGTGTTTTGTCCGTGTCACCTTGCCTTTTGCAAAAGGCTTCCAAGGGGAAGCGTGCTGTGTAGCCTGCTCCTGGCTCCTCTGGTCAGCACGGCGCATTTGAGGGTCTGTGCGGCTTGGTTGTCCGTTGTTGCTCAGCAGCGCTCCAGTGTGAGGGTGCACCACAGTGAATCCGTTCATTGGCTGGAAGACATGTGGTTATGTTCTCAGTCTCTGGTAATTACGAGTACAGCTGCTGTAAACATCTATGTACAGGGTTTTCTGCTCACATGCGTTTTGTTTGACGTGGAGTAAGTTTCACTGGGAGTAAGAATCTCGAGTCATTTGCCAAGTTTATGTTTAACTTTATGAGAAACTGCGCAACGGTTTTCCAAGCTGGCCACACCACTTTGCACTCCGACCAGCAGTGAATGAGAGCCCCTGTTGCTCCGATCTGCACCAGCTACTATAGTTGTCATTTTTTTTTAATTTTTATTTTGGCCTTTATAAAAGGTGGAAAATGGTATCTCATTGTGGTTTTAATTTGTATCTGTCAGCCAACTAATCTTTTTCTTGAATTTGGTTTTTTCTTTTCTTTTGTTTTCTTTTTTTTTTTTTTGGAGACAGGTTCTCACTGTGTTGCCCAGGCTGGAGTACAGTGGTGCAATCACAGTTCCCTGCAGCCTCGAGTTCCTGCGCTTCAGCGATCTTCCCACCTCAGCCCCCAAAGTAGCTCTGACCACCCAGCTAATTTTTTAATTTTTTTGTAGAGATAGAGTCTGCATATGTTGCCCAGGTTGGCCTTGAACTCCTGGGCTCAAGGGATCTTCCCGTCTTGGTCTCCCAAAGTACTGTGATTACAGGTGTGAGCCACCATACACTCCCAATGAACATGTTTCTTCGTTACTGAATTTTGAGACTTTTAAAGCTATTCTGGATGTAGTTTATCAGATTAGTGATTTGCAGATATTTTATCCTAGTCTGGCTTGTCTTTTTCTTTTCTTAGCATTGTCTTTCAAGGAGCAGAAGTTTTAATTTTTGATAGAATCCCATTTACCTTTTTTTTTTTAATCCCGTTTCTAAAAAATTTGTTTACCATTTTTTTCTTTAATGAAATAGTGCTTTTAAATATGATGTCTAAGATACCTTCGCCTAACACCTTACTTATTCCATTTTTTTGAGACAAGATGTTACTCTGTCACCCAGGCTGGAGTGCAGCGGTGCCATCACAGCTCACTGCAGCCTTGAACTCCCCAGACTCACACAGTCCTCCCATCTCAGCTTCCTGAGTAGCTGGGACTATAAGCGTGTGCCACCATGCGCAGCTAATTAAAAAAAAAAAAACTGTAGAGGCAGGATCTTGCCATGTTGCTCAGTTTCTGAAACTTGAGCTTAAGGGATGCTCTTGCCTCAGCCTGGGATTATAGGCATAGCTGCCATGCCCAGCTCCTTGAAATGAGTTTTAAGGTCAAGTTATGATGTATTGTTGAAAAGGAATGGGATACGTGTTTATTCATGAAATACTGCCTGGGGCCCACTGTGTGCACAGCCTTCTCCCAGGCACCATCTCGTGCACACAAACCTGGCCTGGGAGGAACTTTGTTGCCATCGTGGGAGGAAAAGTGCAGAGGTGGCCAAGGGCACATTCACTGCCAGATCTGGCTGCATTGGGCCTCATGGCCAGTGCTAGGGCCAGCTGTGCCCTTGTGACCTGATAGCTGAAATGGACGTGTAGTTCTTGATGAGGCCATCTTTACTATTAGGTCAAGGTATGCACTGGGGGAGCCACTGAAGACTTCGGTGCTGACCCTACGCTGTGCGTGGCTCATGGGTGTGCGATGACCTGAAAGACTGCACTGGGCCTGAGGAGGGGGATGTGTTCATGGAACCTGATTTAGATAGATGAGCTAATAAGGATTAGTATATGAATCTTGACCTTAAAAATTGTCAATAGGAATGCATGGGAAAGTACAGGTGAACTAATTACGGTTTTAAAATGTGTTATAGTGGGTTTGGAGTCCCCACCGCTGTCTGTGTCTGAGGAAAGACAACTCGCCGTCCTGACAGAGTTGCCTTTTGTGGTTCCGTTTGAGGAGCGAGTAAAGGTATGCAATTCGATTTCTTTATTGTCACTACTTACCATATTAGTGTTAAAAGATTAACACACCAGGCCGGGCGCGGTGGCTCACACCTGTAATCCAAGCACTTTGGAGGCCAAGGGGGGCGGATCACCTGAGGTCGGGAGTTCAAGACCAGCCTGACCAACATAGTGAAACCCCATCTTTAAAAAAAAAAAAAATGTAACACACCCACCAAAGAAATCTCTAAAGGTGCCTAGTGCCTAGCTGATTATATAACATATTTTTCTCATTACTTTGAAAATGAGAAAAAGAATGATTTATAAAACCCAACCAGAGTAGTCAGGCACAGTGGCTCACGCCTGTACTCCCAGCACTTTGGGAGGCCGAGGTGAGTGGATCACAAGGTCAGGAGATTGAGACCATCCTGGCTAACACAGTGAAACCCTATTTCCACTAAGATACAAAAAATTAGCCAGATGTGGTGGCATGTGCCTGTAGTCCCAGCTACTCAGGAGGCAAAGGCAGAGGAATTGCTTGAACCCGGGAGGTAGAGGTCACAGTGAGCCGAGATCACACCACTGCATTCCAGCCTGGCAATAGAGCAAGACTCCATCTCAAAAAAAAAGAAAAACCCCAACCGTATACCTCTTTTTACAAACTGAAAGTATTTCCTTAGTTAAAACTGGTTGGAAGACCTTTTACAATATAGATTTCTTATAATGAGAGTCTAACTTCCTTTTTCTCTAGTAAACTTTGCATTGTTTGGCTGGGTACGGTGGCTCATGCATGTAATCCCAGCACTTTGGGATTACGAGCCCGAGGCAGGCAGATCGAGCCCATGAGTTCGACACCAGCCTGGGCAACATAGTGAAACCCTGTCTCCACAAAGAATACAAAAGTTAGTTGGGTGTGGTGGCACACATCTGTAGTCCCAGCTACTCGGGAGGCTGAGGTAGGAGGATCACTTGAGCCTGCGAGGCAGAGGTTGCAGTGAGCCAAGATCACGCCACTGCACTCCAGCCTGGGGAACAAAGCAAGATCGTATCTAAAAGGGGAGAAGGGGAGAAATTTTTGCATTGGTTTTGAAAATGCAAATTTTTTGTGAAGATACGTTTCTGTACATTCATGTTTGTTTATCAGAAATGCTGTTTTATTTTTATTTTTATTTTTCTGGATCTCACTCTGTCACCTGAGTTGGAAAGCAGTGCTGTGATCATAGCTCACTGCAACCTCAATCTCCTGGGCTCAAGCCATCCTCTCACCTGGTCCTCCTGAAGTGCTGAGATTATAGGCATGAGCCACTGCACCCGGCCCAGAAACACTGTTTTTTATTTAAAATGATAAATGAACACATATCTTAATTCCTTTTCTGGTGTCTTTGATATACAAAACTTTGTTTACATATATCTGTTTCCAAATTTTAAAATGTTTTTATTTGTCAACTATTTTTAGCAAATTTCTAAAGATTGCTTGGTTCTGTTCTCCAGTAATGGCTTCAAGAGTGTATTTTTTAGTCATGTACACTCTGTTTATAGGATGAACAAAAGAGTTTCTTTTGAAACTGTTCATGTTTCTTCACTAAACCCTCCCTGCCTATGCTCACACACACATGCACATGCACATACTTACATAATTCCTGAGCTCCCTCTGCTGGATTTTTAACATCAAAAAAATTATTCGGATTTTGTCATAGAGATATTTCCGCTAGTGTTAGTATACAGCTCTTACAAAGCTGTTCTTTCCTCACTACCTAAGTTGTTGTAAATGAAGATACTCTGCAACATGAGGTTTTAATTTTAATTTGTATTTATTTTATTTTTGAGATGGAGTCTCACCCTGTCGCCCAGGCTGGAGTGAAATGGCACAGTCTTGGCTCACTGCAACCTCTGCCTCCCAGGTTCATGCAATTCTTGTGCCTCAGCCTCTTGCGTAGCTGAGATTACAGGCATGAGCCACTGTGCCTGGCCAAATTTTTAAAAATTTATTTTAAACTGGGCAAAGGAGCAACATTAGAAATATTTAAATATGATATACATTATATGTTATCTGTACATTTATGAAAAATCAAGATTTGATACCTTGACTGTTAGCATTGATTTCAGAATTTATGATGATATAAAAAATAAGATTTAGTACTTTTTTTTTGGTAGCTTGTAACAGGCCTTTTGTTTCTAATAACCTTACAAGCTTTTCTTGTTTATTAGATCTTTCAGAGACTGATTTATGCAGATAAGCAGGAAGTTCAAGGAGATGGTCCATTTCTGGATGGAATTAATGTCACAATAAGAAGAAATTACATTTATGAAGATGCTTATGACAAACTTTCTCCAGAAAATGGTATATATAATTCTCTCTGTGTATTATTTTGCGGGTGGAGGCTGGGGAATTGTTTTAGAAAAGGATGGTTCTTTAAAAATTAGTGTCCATCATCTTGTTCCATAATGACTTTTAAAAACTGAAATGTGAGGCTGGGCATGGTGGTCCATACCTACCTATAATCCCAGCTCTTCGGAAGACTGAGGCGAGAGGATCACTTGAGCTCAGGAGTTAGGGACCAGCCTGGGCGTCAGGCTGACACCCTGCCTCAACAGAAATAGAAACAGTGAGCTTCTCAGGGCATGTTAGTGTGCCCCTGTTGTCCCTGCTGTGCGAAAGGCTGAGGCAGGAGGATGGCTTGAGCCTGGGCGGTCAAGGCTACAGTTGAACCTGATTGTGCCACTGCTCCAGCTTTGGCAATAGAGCCAGGCCCTGTCTCCAAAAAACAGTATTGCAAGTCAGATTTGGGAGACATACATTAACAAGTAATATTTCTAAAACTGACAGTTACTACAATAGAAGCCTTTAAAAAGTATTTATTATTTTTAAAGGGGAGGAAACTAACCATTTCCCAACCTCCCATTTTCTGCTCCTAAAATTTAGTTTGCAAGCTATAATTCTAAAAATCTTGATGGGAACCTTTTACAGTGTGTATTTTTTGTATAAATACGTATTTATATGAAATCATAAATTGTATTCATCAGGATATTCCCAGATGTCTCCATAAAAAAAAATAAAATCATCAATTGTAAGCCAAATTGAATATAGTAAAATAAGCGTCATTACAATCCAAGTTACTTTATAAAAAGGTAAGTGTGCTTCGATGACAGCACCGTCAGTAAAGGAGGGTTCTACTCTGACAGTAATTTGGATAGCGTTTGGAGATCACTGGCACGTTTTCTTATGTTAATATTTGATACCTAGTCTTTAAAGTTTGTGTGCTGTCACCTTTAATATCTTAGCAGTTTTAGCTTCCAAATATTGTGCTTATGATACTACATTAATTCAGTGTAGGTCAGTGAAGAGTGGAGTAAAACAAAAGCTTAAGCTGGATCTAAAATTAAAAATGAAATCATCTTACCCAATTTTTGGAAGGTGATAGGTTGTCAGATGTGAAATGACAATTGCCTTTTCTTCTAAAAAAATTTAATTTTCTACTAAGGAAATGAAACCTCTGATTTAATACTTTTTATTGCTTATGTAAAGAGTTAATTTTTCATGTTGGAACAGTGGAGGAAAGCTGACACTAGTTGTTTCCTTGCTCTATTCCAAGCTGTTATTTTTTTTCCATAATTTACTGTTGTCTTTGAATCCTTGCCATGGCCTCTGGTGCCGAGTGTCATGAGCTGAGACCGAGTGAACTCAGGTCTGAGTACAGGCTGTGGCCTCTCCACAGGGCCAGGATTCCCTTGCCTAGCAGATCGAGTTTTCAGAACATTGTGCGTGAATGAGATGAGACTAGGTACTTGACTCCTAATCTAACTAATATCTAATTGAGAGATGTAGATGAACATAACTTTTGAGAACAGTAGCACTCTCTTCCTTGGGATCCCACAGTACATGATAAATCAGTTGTAATAGTTTTATGTTGTATTTTTATTAGCAGATTTCATGTTCGTCTAAAGGAGGAGCTGAGTCTGCGGGTGAGGGAGCTCTCAGGGCACAGGTGCTGGGGGAGCACTTGCAAGTAGGGGGCTGGATTTTCAGCCAAAGCAGAATGTGTTTCTTATTTACCAGCAATTTAAAATTAATTTTAAAACCACTCCCTGTAGATGATTTTTTGATGTTACTATTCAGTAATAAGCCTCAAATTTCCTACTGAATCTTTAAGCTTTAAAAAGTATTCAAAAACTAATCACACCCCACCTTACTAAGTGCATGTTAATAATTGCATTGAAGTGAAAAGATTTACGATTTGGAAGAAGCTTCTCATAATGTTTATGCTGTAATGCTTAAAATCTTTATAAATCTTCTCTTAAGTACTGTAAGAATGATTAAGCCACGTGTTAAAATGTGGAATTTTGCTAGACAAAATAGTAAAGTCAAATATCATTTTAGAATAATTAATTTACTTGCGAGAGAATGGGTTAAGGTGTGTTGTTAACTGATAATTTACATATAATCAACGAATGTGATGATTGCACGTATCATCCAGTCACCGAAGTGAATCTGTGCTTCACAGATGTTGTCTCTCTCATCTTAGAACAGTTCTCTGAAGTGTGCGTGTTAGCCCCTGTTACACACACGCTGACTGAGTGGAGTGTACAGAGGTCGATGGCTGTTCCTGCAGTCAGTACTCAGAGAGCAGAGACGGGCTGGGTCTCGCGGGGATGTCCACGCACTCCCTGCCTGCACTGCACTGTCTTGTTGCAGTGTGGAATAGCAGGAGAAATCATCGCATTCCCTTGTGGGATTGCTACAAGAATTAACAAAGTGGGTCACTCAGCTCCCATGGGGCCTGGAGCTCAGGCTGCCTCTTGGGTGAGAAGGAGGCAGAGCTGGTTCTGTACTCTGCTGTCATGAGGTCTGGAGAGCCTCACTTGGCTGCTTTTGTGGGTTGGTTAGTTTTATTTTGTTTCATTTAATGGGCAGAAATTCCATGTCTTCCAGAAGCAGAGGAAATGTATTCCGGAAGCAGGAAAGCAAGCTGGAGCCAAATGGCTTAGATGTGCTTACCTGATTCCCAAGGGTGACATGGGCCCTGATCCAGAGGTGGCGGGCACAGCAGGGCAGCACTGCGCCCCTACTGCTGTGCAGAGTGGCCCCATTTCTCCCATTAAGTCAGTGACCCATACTCAGTGGATGGGAATTTGGTATTCCTATGTGGTGGCTGTAAGCCTCAGTCAGTCCAGTAATGTATTTGTCCTACTTGAAACATACTGTAGAATATTTACACTCCAGGTACTGTAACTTCAAAATTACTGACACATGCACATAGCAATATAGGGATAAACAGGGTTTTGAGGAGATTGCCTGGAGGTTCTATCAAACATTCTGCGAAACCTCTGTTCCAGAATGCTTCTAGAGGTTCGTGTCGCTTGAGATGCTCCAGGGCAGATAAGTTTAGATGACCGCACCACAGATGACAGGGCAGCGCATGTGTGGCCTGTGAAGGTGTCCAGTGCACGCTGCGTGCTGTTGCTTTTCCACCTCCCCTAACTTCATGCAGCAGCGGGTCCCCATCTCTCTGCCCCTGTCCTTCCCCTGTCAGAAAAGGTAGAGGACATTGTACTTACTTTCCCAAGGCGGCTCTCTGATTCAGCCTGTTTATCAGAGCACATCTTAACTTGGTCTACCTTGTTTTTTTTGTTTTATGTTTTGAGATGGAATTTTGCTCTTACTGCCCGGGCCGGAGTGCGATGGTGCGATCTTGGCTCACTGCAACCTCCTCTGCCTCCCGGGTTCAAGCGATTCTCCTGCCTCAGCCTCCTGAGTAACTGGGATTACAGGCATGCGCCACCATGCCCAGCTAGTTTTTTGTATGTTTAGTAGAGACGGTTTCAGCATATTAGCCAGGACAGTTTTGATCTCCTGCCCTTGTGATCCGCCCACCTCGGCATCCCAAAGTGCTCGGGTTACAGGCTTGCACCACTGCACCCAGCTTGTTTTTGAGGTTTTTAAAATTTTTATTTTAGAGGTGGGGGTCTCAGTTTCACACAGGCTGGAGTGCAGTGACACAATCATAGCCTCAAACTCCTGGGCTCAAGAGATCCTCCTGAGTACTGGGATTACAGGTGCACACCACCATGCCCAGCTTTTCTTATATTCTGTAGAGATGGGATCTTGATAGTGTTTCCCAGGCTGGTCTCAGACTCCTGGCCTCAGGTGATCCTTTTGCCTTGGCTTCCCAAAGTGCCGGGATTACAGATGTGAGCCACTGTGCCCAGACAAAAACAATCTTTTAATTTACTTTTTTTTGATGCTCTGTCCCCTAGGCTGAGGTGTAGTGTTGCAGTCTCGGGTCACTGCAACCTCTGCCTCCCGGGTTCACGCAATTCTTCTGCCTCAGCCTCCCAAGTAGATGGTATTACAGACATGTGCCACCGTGTCCAGCTAAATTTTGTATTTTCAGTAGAGATGGAGGTCTCACCACATTGGCCAGGCTGGCGTTGAACTCCCGACCTCAAGTGATCCCCCTGCCTCAGCCTCCCAAAGTGCTGGAATTACAAGCGTGAGCCACCGCACCCAGCCTTAAACTGCACAGTTCCCTTTTAGAGGCTCTAGGAGAATCCATCCTTAGCTTCTGGTCTTGCCAGCAGCCCTTGATCTTCCTTGGCTTATAGGTTCATCATTTGATCTCTGCCTCTTTGTAGCAAATTATATAACCAGTAATTTTCCCTCCTTTTCAGCCAAATACAGCTTTTAAAAGATCATGTAGCTCACAGGTGTCCAATCCTTTGGCTTCCCTGAGCCACACTGGAAGAAGAATAATTGTCTTGGGCCACACGTAAAATACACTAACACTAACAGTAGCTGATGAGCTTTTTAAAAAAAATCACCAGAACAATCTCATAATGTTTTAAGAATATTTGACTTTGTGTTGGGCCTCGTTCAGTGCCATCCTGGGCCACATCGGCCCATGGACCACAGGTTGAGGACAAGCTTGCTGTAGATACTGGAGGACCGACTTCCTGAGAGCTTGTGGATCATTCACCTCACTCGGAGGGTCTGTTTCATATTAACTTCATTGACATTCATTACTTTTTCTTGGTATGTTGATCTGTTCCACTAACATTCTATGTCCTTAATTCTGCTCTCCTCCTCTGCAGGCATTTTCGCTCAGCTATGTCCTTTAGAATGTGGGGGATAATTTTATTATATCCTATAAACCTTCTTTTCTCCTCATTCCATGCCTTCCCTCTTTTTTCCATTTTAGACTCTGGGGAAAATCTTGGTTAGTCTATCTCATTATCTCTTTAATATCATTGCTGGGCCAGGTGCTGTGGATCACTTGAGGTCAGGAGTTCTAGACCATGCTGGCCAACATGGTGAAACCCCGTCTCTACTAAAAATACAAAAATTAGCCGGGCGTAGCGAAGGGTGCCTGTAGTCCCAGCTACTCGGGAGGCTGAAGCAGGAGAATTGCTTGAACCCGGGAGGTGGGGGTTGCAGTGAGCTGAGATCCCGCCGCTGCACTCCAGTCTGGGTGACAGAACAAGACTCTGTCCTAAGATCCTCCCCGCCTCCCCAAGCCTTCCTGCAAGGCCAGTTTATGTGACTGCTTTATTGTAACGTCTTTCCTCCTCACCTCCCGTCTCTCTGAACAGAGCCTGATTTGAAAAAGCGGATCCGTGTGCACTTGCTCAATGCCCATGGCCTGGATGAAGCTGGCATTGACGGTGGTGGTATTTTCAGAGAGTTTTTAAATGAACTACTGAAGTCAGGATTTAACCCCAACCAGGGGTTCTTTAAGACTACTAATGAAGGGCTTCTGTACCCCAACCCGGCTGCTCAGATGCTTGTGGGAGATTCTTTTGCCAGACATTACTACTTCCTAGGCAGAATGCTTGGAAAGGTAAAGTAACCTTCATATGAAAATGGATCTCAGACCCAAAGGTGTTGACTATTATGTTTATGTGTGGTTGTTATCCAAATTTACCATAAAATACTGTTTGTTTTCAATTTGGATGCTAAATGTTGGAAAAGCACTGCCCTGAACAAGTTTGTATGGTTGTAAGGAGGTGCTGTGGTTTGAATGTCCCGTCCAAACTCATGTTTTCCCTTTATCCCCAGTGTGCCACTGTCAAGAGGTGGGACCTTTAAGAGGTGATTGGATCATGCAAGCTTGGCCTTCAAGAATGGATGAGTGGTTTATTGTGGGAGGGGCCCTGGTGACTTTACAGGAGGGAACCCCGAGCCTCAGCCCCTGTCGTCGTGATGCCCCACACCGCCTGCGGACTCTGCAGAGTCCTCACCAATGAGAAGGCCTCACCAGGGGCTGTCCCTGGACCGTGGGCTTCCTGGCCTCCACAGCTATAAGAAATGGATTTTAGTTTTTACTAATGACTCAGTTTCAGGTATTCTGTCGTAAACAGTGGAAAACGGACCAAGACAGTTACTGCCTAGTGACTGTTCGTTTTCTAGGACTGCTGCAGCAAATGACCACACACTTGGCAGGAGGCGGGTGCTTAGGAAAACCTAAATGAATATTTGACAGTTCTGGAAGCCAGAAGTGCAAACTCAGGGTGTCAGCAGCAGCACAGTTTCCTTTTTTTAATAAGGACACCTGTCATTACTTTGGGGCCTGGCCTGATCCAGTGTGACTTCATCCACAAAAGATCTTATTTCCAAAGAAGGTTACATTCACAGATAAGGATTTGAATTTGTCTACCTCTTAGAGTGACATGTATAAAGTTCAGTATTCAGGGACTGTTATTAGCTAGCTGTTTGTTTTGAGACAGAGTCTCTCCTCGCTCTGTTACCCAAGCTGGAGTGCTGTGGCGCCATCTCTGCTCACTGCAACCTCCGCCTCCCAGGTTCAAGCGATTCTCCTTGCCTCAGCCTCCTGAGTAGCTGGGAGTACAGGTGTGCACCACCACGCTCAGCTAATTTTTATATTTTTAGTAGAGACGGGTTTCACCATGTTGGCCAGGATAGTCTTAAACTCCTGACCTCAAGTGGTCCACCTGCCTTGGCCTCCTAAAGTGCTGGGATTACAAGCATGAGCCACTGCACCTGGCCTGTTACTAGCATTCTTAAATAAATTAGAAATTAATGTTGCTGTTGTGATTAATTTCTGTAAGAATTAATCAGAGCTATAACCATTTTCAACTTTGTAATAAAATGTATCTACCTCATTGGTGGTTCTGTTCTCCAAGAAGCATAGTGCATGGAGTTGCCTGTTTTGAGAAGCAGCTTAATTAAAACTCAGTGCCTGCAAAACAGATGGTGCTTTTATGACTTCTTTTACTTAATGGTTTTGTTAAAATATAACTCACATTATGAAAAATTCAACCTTCTAAAGTGTACAGTTCAGTGGTTTTTAATATATTCATGGTGTTGTGTGACCATCACCAATATCTAATTTCAAAGCAGTGTCATCATCCCAAAAAGGAAACCCTACGAAGTCACTCCCTATCCTGCCTTTCCTCCCCCAGCCCTGGCCAACCACTCATCTGTCTCTAGAATTATTTTTCCTGGACATTTAATGTAAGTGGAATCATTCATATGGAATCATTTGTATCAACTATAAATTTGTGACCTTACTGGCTTCTTTGTTATAACATGTTTTCAGGTTTCTTCCATGTCATAGTATGTCAGAGCTTCACTCCTATTAAGGGCTGAATCTGGTCAGGCGCGGTGGCTCACGCCTGTAATCCCAGCACTTTGGGAGGCCGAGGCAGGTGGATCACGAGGTCAAGAGATCGAGACCATCCTGGTCAACATGGTGAAACCCCGTCTCTACTAAAAATACAAACATTAGCTGGGCATGGTGGCACGTGCCTGTAGTCCCAGCTACTCGGGAGGCTGAGGCAGGAGAATTGCTTGAACCCAGGAGGCGGAGGTTGCGGTGAGCCGAGATCGCGCCATTGCACTCCAGC
>PVKV010028470.1:0-24950 GCA_004027835.1 Alouatta palliata
GGGGAAGGGAGGGGAGGGGAAGGGAAAAGAAAAAGAGATTCTAGCCTTGTCTGAAGTTTTTGAGCCCATACTAATGACACATATTTGATTGGTTTTTGGGGATATAAACCTGAATCCCTCAAGGCTTCAGATCAGTTCTGCAAGGACTTCTGAAACTAAGCCTTTCACACCTTACATTAGGGCTCTTACAGTTCATTGTTCTCTTAAGTGCTGTACTGATATGGATAAGATATTGCATAATGTTTTTGTTATATTGACATTGCAACAAGGCACCTGGGAATACATATAGACAATGCAAAATGGTTTCACTCCTCTTACCCTGGGGAAACCCTTGCCCCAACTATACCCCCTGACAACAGGAAGAAGCTAGAACAGTTGTCAGCCTTTTCCCATCTCCCCAGCTCACACCTCAGGACTGAGGTGTGCCGAAGCACAAGGGAGGGGACTGAAACTGCCTTTGCAAAGATTATGACAGAGACAAAAGTCTAACATGACTGACTCCATCTTGCTTCTAGTCTCACAGGATGGCTGTCTTTGCTCATTCCTGGAGGCCGATCAAGCTAACCATGGGAGGGATTTAGTTTATTGTTTCACTTGGAAGCAGGTATAATATTCCCTTCCTAAAACTAATCTCCTCCTTGCTCAGAGAGTGAAAACTAATGAAAGACCACACGATTAGGCTTATTGGAAGGGCCTAAATTCTGTTAAAATACAGGTATTGTTTTATAATCCCTTACTGCTCAGGAGTCATGTGGCCAGAGGTCACAAGATTTGTGACTTCCCCAGTTGCTCTTACAGATAACATCACTATTGTAGAACCTAAGAGTGGTCTTTTGAGATGTTTTTCAGATTTTTGTATTCTGGCCATCAATTGATCCTACCTGGACTCATGACTCATGACTCAACTGGTCCTGTGGCCCCTACCCAGAGGCAGATTCAGCTCAGGAGGACAGTTTTCCACACCCCTGTGATTTCATTCCCAACTAATCAGCAGTACCCATTACCTAGCCCCCTGCCCACCAAACTATCTTTAAAAACCCTAGTCTCTGAGTTCTCAGAAAGATTGATTTGAGTGATAACTCCAGTCTTTCTGCTTGGCTGCCTTGTGCTTTCGTTATTGCAATTAAAAAAAAAAAAAAAAGATGAGGAAGCCAAGCATGTTGTCTCATGCCTATCATCCCTGAATTTTGGGAGGCTGAGCTGGGAGGATGACTTGAAGCTAAAAATTTGAGACTATTCTGCGCAACAAAGTGAGGCCCCATATCTACAAAAAACAAATTAGCTGGGTGTGGTGGCAGGTGTCTGTAGTCCCAGCTACTCAGAAAGCTGAGATGGGAGGATTGCTTGAGCCCAGAAGTTCAAGGCTTCAGTGAGCTATGATTATACCCCTGCACTCCAGCCTGGACAGTAGAGCAAGAACCTGTCTCTAAAAAGAAAAAAAAGCAAGCATGTTCTGATAGTATATCTTATAATATCCTATAATTTTCTGTTTGTAATATGCATCAAAATGGTAACTGAGTAACTGCTTATCTCTGTATCATCTTTCCCAATACAATATGAATGCTATTAAAGGGAGAACTATGGCTCCCTTTTCACCATGGTATTCACAGTGCTTGGCATATTATTAGACGTTCATTAAATAATTATTAACAGAAGGAATGAATGAACCAATTAATCATGAGTGGTGAGGAGACAAAAGAATTTGTTTGGCTATTGTGTAAGTATATTTGTAATTTGAATTTCTGGAGATCGTTGTTGGATAGATATGATGTATGCTGTTTTCAAAAGGGTCATTGAAAAGTGAATGATTAGATGAACTTACAAATTATTAACTATCTTCAAAAACATTCTCTTTGTCATTCTGCTATATATACATTTTTCCCTTCTTCCCACCCCCACCCATTTTCTTTCTGCCACAGGTACAGCGTATTAACAAAGGTGGTAGATCTTTTCTCAAATATACAGTTTTAAAAAAATAATCCAAAAATAGTTCTTTCTCAACATTTGAAACAAAGCTAAGAAAGAAATAAAATTCAGTGAGTATATTGTTTTCTAGAGAGACAAGAGTATGCCCTTCATCTGTTGGTATGTCAGATTGTCGGATATCACATAATCCAGATTAAATGCAGCCAAATAAGACTGCCTTTGCTTTTGAAATTGGCCTTATGAGATCCAAGAAGCTTTCTTGCAAATCTATAATATGAACAAAGTATAAGAGAAGCAAACATTACTTTTGCATTCAAAGACCATGAGTTTAAGAGAAATAGTCACTATTGTAATGATTGTTTTGTAATTGTAAATTATTATGAATTTATCATTGATAAAGGTCTATTCCACTATTGGAAATACGTCGGAAGAAGCTGAAATGTGGAAATAAAGAAAATAAATATAAACATATACTATTTGTTGTATCCCTTTCTATCTTGTTCATCTTCACTAGATGGTAATAATAATAAAAATGTACTCAGCTTGGGACTTATAAAGCATTTATAACATGCCAGGCACTGTTTGTTCTAAACTCGTTGTGTATGTTAACTCATTTAATATATGTAACCCTATAAGATCATATAATCCCTATAAAGTCATATAACTTATTTAATATATACAACCCTATAAAGTCACAACAGTCCTCTAAGATCAATAGCATGAGTTATTCCATTTTACAGAGAAGGCTATGAAAGCACCAGGAGGTTAAGTGACTTGCTCAGGGCACACAGTAAGTCACAGAACTGAGGTTTAAACTAAGATGGTGTGGGTCCCCAGACCCTGCTTTTGATACTTTACTTTTAGATGTGACATACAATCTATCGATGCTGTATTCTTCCCAGAGTAACACTTCTAAATCAGCACGCACTGAGCCGGGATAAACAAAAACAGATAGCATTTGATGCTTCACTCACTCCGAGGTATCTTCCCGAACTGAATTAAGCAGATGTGTTAGGGCATACTGGAGTGTCAGATCAAACTTTGATCTGATTACACTTTAATTTTGCTTCACCAACAGTAGATAGAATGTGAAGGTAAGGTCCTGCTATGCAGGACAGAATGTGGTAGAAACCTCTAGTAGATAAGACACAAGAGGCAGAAAATAATATGCTAGCCCCCAAGAAAGATCACAGGTTTCTTCGAACATGTGAGATTCTTTAGTGTAGATTTTTGGCTCTTGTAGAATGTAAGCTACCTGAGGGCAGAGATTTGTTCTGTCTTGTTTACAGTTGTAATCCCTGGGAGCTAGTGCAGTGCCTGGCACAGAGTAAACAATAAATAATTGATAAAGAAATTGAATGAATGAATGAATGAATGCTTAAAAAATCAGAGAGTGGGGAAAAGTAGAAATAGATTTACTCTCACAGTGACATCGTGCTGACAAGGAAGAATAGGATAATGGCGCGTGATTTTAGAGTCACTGCTGTGTATTTTTATATTCTTCCATGGTGTGCTTTTTGACTATTTAAATAGCAGTTTTTAGTTCTTTTCTTTCTTTGTGCCGTAAAAAATTCTAGGATTCAGAAATTTATCATGAACACAAATATGTACACAAATCCTTTCTAAATCTCTCAAAGGAATGCTAATGTATTTACAGTTGCACATCCAAAATAAAAGAACTACTCTGTTTGGTTTTTGATAGACAACTTGCATAACAAACAGAAAACACAGCCACAGTTTCTAGAGAAATACTTATTAAAAAGACATATAGTTCTAAAAAACAAAGTCCATTAATACAAAAATGAAGGAACTATTTTTAAAAGATGCACAGCCCAAACTACAGAGTACTTGTTTTAAACAGAGAGTGCTTGAGCTGTGATATATTCTTTAAATCTCTGAGTCTTACTGTTTAAACA
This sequence comes from Alouatta palliata, assembly GCA_004027835.1. Classification (NCBI taxonomy): domain Eukaryota; kingdom Metazoa; phylum Chordata; class Mammalia; order Primates; family Atelidae; genus Alouatta; species Alouatta palliata. Next base: position 3,843 of record PVKV010028470.1, read on the forward strand.
TCACCCTTTGGTAGTTTAGGGAAAGGATAGAATCTCGGACCTTAACAAAAACCATCTAGCTTTTCACTAATAATTTTCATATCTCTAGCTATGTATAGCATATCTTTCCATTCCACAGCATTGCAAAGTCACTTTCTTTTTTATTTTTATAAAAAGCAAACAAATCCAGTTTTGCTGGGGGTACAGATCTGAGTTGGGGTTGCTAGTTTGAAGGAGGTAGATTGATTACTGGGGGAGGTACCAGGAATGCCTGGCTTAAGGTAAACATCCAAACCCCCTCAGATACATGGGAAACAGCAGACAATAGAAAGAATCATTGAGCAGAATTACAAGGCATTATATTCTACATGTGAAATTTCAATAAAATGTGTATTTAAAAAATATAACAAAATAACATAAAATAAATTTTACCTTATTGGGTAAGTTATTTCTGAGCAATAGGCCTTAAAGTTTGATAAGACTAGGTTTCAATCTTAACTGTCCATGTGTGACCATGGACAAGCTATTTAAGCTCTCGGGCTCGCTTTCCTTATCCGTAAAAAGATATTTAATCCTTACCTTCTAGGGTTGTTATAAGGATTGCATTAGATTCATATGTAAATCACTTAATGCATCATCTGACACTTTTATTCAATAAGTTTTCATTAAATGCCTGCTGTATATCTGGGACTCTGCTCTATTCTCAAAATACAAGACTGAAGAAGACAGGTAAGTTCTTCCTCTTGCAGATCTTGGAATTCAGTAGGAACACTGTCAACTAAACAGGCTACTTTTTTTGTCAGGGTTTGTGATTTTACCCTACTTGCAAGTTAATAAGCTAGCCAGTTAAGGCTTCATAGATGCTGGCAGAAGACATGAGACTCCTGGATCAGAGACAGAGGAGTTTATTATCCATTGCACAAGTAAGCCACATGGATGTCATGTTCATTGGTTGCTCCTGCTCTCCAAGTCCTGCAGGGACAATGTGGCGGGGGGCCAAGTGGATGCTGCAAATGAAGCGGGTTTGCATCACAGCTGAGAAACACTGAGCTTGGAAATTCACTGCTTTTAAAGTAAGCAGAAAACAGCCTATTCTTTGTCTTAGAGGAAGATGTTGCCTCACTGCAAGGCTGCTCATGACAAATATAACTGTGAAAAATAGCTGTCAGAGTCTTGCATTCTTGGCATACCCAGGAAAAATACACAGGGACACTCAGGGCTCACGATGGACTGCCTCTCCCAACATTCCTCATCTGAAAACAGGGATAATAACAGCATTTAACTTATAAAAATGTTGTGAGAGTTAAATGAGAAAATCTATGCCAAAACTTGGGGAACTGGAGATTTTAAAGAAGTTATTAGGGGAGGGGTGGTGCCTCAAGCCTATAATCCCAACACTTTGGGAGGCCTAAGCAGGCAGATCACTTGAGGCCAGGAGTTTGAGACCAGCCTGGGCAACATGGTGAGACCCCGTATCTACAAAAAATTAGCCATGTGTGGTGGTACACACCTGTAGTCCCAGCTACCTGAGAAGCTGAGGTGGGAGGATCACTTAAATCTGGGAAGTTAAGGCTGAAGTGAGGTGTGATCACACCACTGCACTCCAGCCTGGGCAACAGAGCTAGACTCTATCTTAAAAAAAAAAAAAAATATCAGCAATACTTGTTACAAAAAGTAATAAGTGTAAGCTATTGTTATTGACAGTTGTAACAGTAGAATGAGCAGAAGGATTAGGTGCTGTTTAAATGTTTGCTGAATTGATGAGTTGGTGTGGGGTTAAAATAATAATAAATAATAGGTGACATTCATATTTTACCATATGAGGTGCTGTTTTTAAAACTATATATAATTTATTATTCATTTGCATATATTATTTCATTTAATAACTCTATGAGGTAGGTACTATGATTTTCCCAACTTTATAGACAAGATTTTACAGATGAGAAAACTGAGGCTGAGGGGAATTAAGTGATTTGCTCATGTTTAGATAGTCATGGAATTGGGATTTGAACTAAGTATTCATTATATTGACGCTTGCTAAGAGATGAATCAATCTTTGGTAGGAAAATAAATAATCTTTTTTTTTTTGGCAAATGCCCTTTCCTCTTACTTTTTCTGAATGCACCTTGAGGTTCAGATTTTCTTGACATTAGAGTGGTAATATCTATTAAGGTTTACACTTGGGTAAAAAGAGTTAGAAGACCACATGACTGCTCTCAACAAGTGTTACTTTATTCTAAAGTCTAGGCCAATGTGTTCTTGACATTGAAATGCAGTAGTCAAGTAAAATTATCACCTCACCCACTAAGTCCCCAAAGTGGGAAACACAGCATTTGGCAACATTTTTCTAAAGGTGGACTTAAAAAAAGAAAACTACCTTAATAATTATTGAAGCTGTCTCTCATACATATACACACATTCATGCAAACATATGTTAGCAAAAAGCTATAGGAAAGCACAAATAAACAGAAAGGCATCCCATGGTCATGGACTGAAAGATTTAATGTTGTTAAAAATGTCCATACTAGCCAAAGAAAACTACATATTTAAGGCAATCCCTCTCAAAATCCCAATGGTATTTCTTTGCAGAAACAGAAAAAGAAATTCTAAACTTCAAATGGAATCTCAAATGACCCAAAATAACCAAAATAATCTTGAGAAAGAACAACAAAGCTGGAGGCTTGAAGACTTTCTGACTTCAAAACATATTACAAAGCTACAAAAATGAAAACAGCCTCCCTGTCCCCTGTATCAGTACTAGATGCCAGTAGCACTCACCCTTAGTCATGACAATCAAAAATGTCTCGGCCAGGTGCGGTGGCTCAAGCCTGTAATCCCAGCAATTTGGGAGGCTGAGGCAGGCGGATCACAAGGTTAAGAGATCGAGACCATCCTGGCCAACGTGGTGAAACCCCATCTCTACTAAAAATACAAAAATTAGCTGGGCATGGTGGCGTGCGTCTGTAGTCCCAGCTACTTGGGAGGCTGAGGCAGGAGAATTGCTTGAACCCAGGAGGTGGAGGTTGCAGTGAGCCGAGATTGTGCCACTGCACTCCAGCCTGGCGCCTGGCAACAGAGTGAGACTCTGTCTCAAAAAAAAAAAAAAAAAAAAAAGTCTCAAGAAGCCAAATGTCTTCCGAGGGCAATACTGTCCCAGTTAAGAGCCACTGATCTAACTAATCTGCTATTATTTGACATTCAGGTGTATCTACTTTGTCACAATTTAAAGCAGCAGCACTTATGAAGCTCCCAAAATATTTATACTCAGCACATCTTCAAATTACTTCTGTAGGACAAAAACAGACAAATCAACTAGAAATAAGCCAGTCACAAAAAAACAAATATTGCATGATTCCGCTTATATTAGGAATCTAAACTAGTCAGACCCTTAGAAAGAATGGTGGTAGCCAGGAGCAGGGGGGACAGGGAAAAGGTGAGTTGTTGTTCAGCGGGTATAGAGTTTCAGTTCTGCAAGATTTTGAAAAGTTCTAGAGCTCTATTACACAACAGTGTGCACAGAGTTAACACAACTGCACTGTGCACTTAAGCAAGTAAATTTTGTCTGTTTTATACCACAATAATTTTAAAAATATAGGAAGGACATGATCCCAGAATAAAGGGTTATCTTTTATAATAAAGAACAATTTGCAACCCAATTCCAACATGTTAAGATGTTCTCTTCTTGTTTCAATGAGAACTGCTAAAAGTCTGTGTCTCAACTAAGCAAGAGGAGGCTCACGGTGCCAAGTCCCCACCCCGGAGCATTTGGATGATGGTCCTACTCAAACGTATGGAGACCAAAGCCCCAGTTGGTGCTGCCTGGGCTGGTGCTCTGGACATACACATTTCAGGAGAACCTTTGCTGGGTAGAGGTTAAGGATTGAAATCGTAGGTCCTGACAGAACAACGACTTCACACAATCAGCACACAGTTCACATACTAGATGAAAATAAATTCCAAGTGGACTAAAAATATAAATCTGGGAGAGGGAGAGACAGATGAATAGGTGGAGCACAGAAGATCATTGGGGCCATGAAATTATCCTGCGTGATACTGTAACGCTGGATGCATGTCATTATACATGAGTCAAAACTCATCGCATATGAAAACAGAGGGGTGGGGTGGCCAGGATAGGGTGCGTCGCAGGCTTGTACAGGCTGGAGCACCTGCACTGCTCAGTATGTAAAGTGTAACATGGGGCCAGGGTGAGCAGCATGGGCCTGTGAGGCCTGTGGGTGCCCGCGTCTCCCAGCGTCCCCTACAGCAGGCTCCGCTCCAGTTACCCCCTGTGGATTCCGGTTCCAGACTGAAGGCTGCATGTTCTCCGCCCTTTGTTGCGGCCCCCACAGGCCGGGGTTACCGTGGCGATCTCCAGAGCAGCCTTGGCGCTATGGAGGAGCCCCGGGCTACCCCTCAGCCTTACTTGAGGCTGGTTCTGGAGGTCCTACACAGGGTTGTGGCAGCACTGCGTCAAAGTATGGGAGAAGATTCTAATTCTTACGGATTTCCGTGGGAATGGGTGATATGGGCAGTTAGTTTTGTATTTTTTGCTGTTCTCTTTTTTTTGTGGAGAGGTTTTAGATTGGTTAGGAATCGGCTTTATGTGGGAAGAGAGAAAAAGCTTGCTGAAACACTTTCTAGACTAACTGAGGAAAAATGTAAACTACTTGAAAAATTTAGTGTTATTCAAAAACAGCATGAAGGCTATGAAGTCGAGTCATCTTCACAGGATCCCAGCTTTGAGAAGGAGGCAAAAGAAGAACAAACTTTGGAGGCAACCTATGAAAAGGTGAACAGGTCCAATGCAGAACTTGAGGAAGAAATACTTCATCTAGTATAAGAGTTAAAAGAAGAGAAATCGAAACAGTCTGAACAAAATGAACTGATGACAGATATTTCAAAAAGGACACAGTCTCTAGAAGATGAGTCAAAATCCCTCAGATCACAAGTAGCTGAAGCCAAAATGACCTTCAAGACTTTATTTCAAATGGATGAAGAACCACTGAAGATAGCAATAAAAGATGCTTTGGATGAAAATTCTCAACTTCAGGAAAGCCAGAAACAACTTTTGCAAGAAGCTGAAGTATGGAAAGAACAAGTGAGTGAACTTAATAAACAGAAAGTAACACTGGAAGACTCCGAAGTACACGCAGAACAAGTTCTCAGTGATAAAGACAATCACATCAAGACTGACTGAACGCTTGCTGAGGATGAAAGACTGGGCGGCTGTGCTGGGAGAAGACAGAACGGATGGTGAGAACGTGGAGTTAGAAATGAACAGTGAATCGGAAAATGGTGCTTACTTAGATCATCCTCCAAAAGGAGCTTTGAAGAAACTGATTCATGCTGCTAAGTTCAATGCTTCTTTCAAAACCTTAGAAGGAGAAAGAACCCAAATTTATATTCAGTTATTGGAAGTTGATAAAATGAAGGAATAGCTTACAGAGCATATTAAAAATTTTTAGACTGAACAAGCATCTTTGCAGTCAGAAAACATACATTTTGAAGAATTAGAAGCGTCAACAGAAACTTAAAGTAATGACTGAACTATATAAAAAAAAATGAAATGAAACTCTACAGGAAATTAACGACAGAGGAAAATTACCGGGTAGAGACAGAAGAGAAACTTTCTAAAGTACACAAAAGGATCAGCCATGCCACTGCAAAGCTGGAGACCTACAGAAAGCGAGCCAAAGATCTTGAAGAAGAATCGGAGAGAAGGATGCCTTATCATCAAGGGCGCACTATTTCCTATGAGAACAAAGCACATGATAATTGGTTTGCAGCTCAAACTGCTGAAAGAAGTCTCAAAGATTTAAGGAAAGAAAATGCTCACAACAGACAAAGAGTAACTGAAATAGAGTTTAAATTTGAACTTTTCGAAAAAGATCCATATGTACTGGATGTTCCAAACACACCACTTGGCAGAGAGCATTCCCCATATGGCCCCTCACCATTGGGTTGGCTTCATCTGAAATGAGAGCTTTTCTGTCTCCTCCAACTTTGTTGGAGGGTCCACTCAGACTCTCATCTTTGCTTTCAAGGAGAGGAGGAAGAGGCCGAAGAGGTCCAGGGAATCCTCTGGACCACCAGATTACCAGTGAAAGAGGAAAATCAAGCTCTGATATGTTAGCCGATTCTCACAGGGGTCCTTAATATACTGGGCCCCTGTCACCTCTGTGGGAAAAGGGAGCTTCTGGAGATAATTTTCCACCAAGGGATTTCCCAGGTCCAGTAAATGCTCCATTTGCAAGTATGCTCATTTTTAAAAAAAATTTTAAAGTTGAATATATGTTTTATTAATCAGAGATACTAATTTTACTGTCTGTTCATGTCGTAACACAGTAGAGGAAAAAAATCTTTTAGCATCCGTGAGTGTACCATTACTATTCCAAACTGAGAAGGCAGTCAGCCTTAAGTGAACTATAATAGGTTTCAAATGGATTCATCTTAATACTATAGAATTATTTCTGCATTTTGATAGTCAAAAAATAATTGACTTTTTGCAGGTCTTATAAAACTAAAATTATCTGTATCTTATTGGTAGCAACTGGTTATTTGGTGAAAATTACATTACATGAAAATGTTTTTTGAGAAGGACTTTGAAAATGAAAGAAAAAAACATTATTGTTACAGTAAGTTTTATATATTTTGAAATAATTCCTCTTTTTTAAAAAACAGTTAAGATAGGACAAAAATTACATTAAAAGTTAATGATATTTCCTTTAATCATCTGTATTTGAAGAGGTACATTTTTCTCAATGTTGTAAAAAGTAATTTGTTAGATCAAGTAATTATTCTGGTGTCAATTTTCAAATAAAAGAATAGGTAATGGAAGTTATAAAATTAATGACTTATTAGGGCACAGAACAGGTTCTCTTAGTTATAAAATGTCTTTTACCAATCTCTTAAACAGTGAGAAATGTCTATCCACCCAGAGCTGGATTTTTCCTCCCACCTCCACATTGTGAAAGCAGAAGTGAGTTCCTTCAGAGTTGATTCCGCCTTCAAATGAGCCTGCTTCTGAACATCCAGAACCACAGCAAGAAACCTGACAAGATTTTTGCTCTCTTTAAAAGTAATTTTGACTGATCTCATTTTCAATTTAAAGTAACTGCTGTTACTGTATAAATGCTATTTATACTTAATTTACTTACACTTTACTTATACTTTTGCTAAAATATAGATGTAAATAAAGATGACTTAAATATAAATCTTATGAGTAAATGATTTCTATTTTATTTTATTCTAGACAGTGTAACTATTTTAATTTGATTAACTAATCCACTATTAAATAAACAATAGTGGGAGTTTTATATACATAATCTTGCAGGTGGGGAGGCTTTAAATTCTAAAGGCTATGTCTTTATGCCAAGAACTGTATTTACTGTGGTTTAGACAAAGGTGAAAGTAAATTTATGCTTAATTAAATAAATTTTAGTTGATTTAAAGACTTGTTTGGCTTTGATAATAATAAAATCAGCTAGTTCTTCTATTAAAAAAACTCATAGCATATGTAATGTGAACTATGAGTTTAGTTGATAAGAATGTATCAGCATTGGCTCATCAATTGTAACAGATATGCCACACTAATGCCAGATGTTAATAACAGGGGAAACTGTGTATGTGGGTGGGGCAGGAAAAGGGTATGTGGGAACTCTATACTTTCTGTTCAGTTTTTCTGCAAACCTCAAAGTGCTCTAAAACTTCATTGAAAAAATGAGATGTAAGAAGGAAAAATAAATAAAAAAATAAAAATATCTAAGAAATAAAAATAGAAGAAACTATAAATTAATATATAATTTAAGAATAAACGTGGTAGGAATATATCAAAAAACATGAATCAAGAAGAAAAAGACTAATATGCCACTAGAAAAATGAGAAAAAGATATTGATAGGCTTTTTTTAAAAGGAAGAACAATAAATGTTCAATAAGACTATGAGAGAAATGTTCAGTCACATTAATATGAAAACTTAAAGTTATGAGATTTCACTTTTATCTGTGAAATTGGCAAACAATTTTAAAAGAGTTAGTAGTAATCACGAGGGGCCAAACAGGCCCTTTCACATATGACTAGTGAGGACTGTAAATTGGGATGACCTTAGGTCAGAAAAAATTTCCAAAACTTGAAAGGCAAAATATGATTGCATCATTTGTTTTCATGTGAGGGCACTGCCTAACTAGCCCATCTAAGGTGAATTGAATCCTGATTTGTTATTGATTTGCACATTTACAACTGTAAATTCAGATGTTAGCTAGTACAAGACTGGTAAGATGTTAATATTTTTGTCCAATAGAGATATAATTTCTGTCTTGCACAGACGAAAATGATTCATGCTCTGTAAAGAAGATAGCACCAAAAGCTATGGTTTATCACCCTGTAGGATGTTAATCAGATTTATATCTAATTTAGCAATAATTTGTAAGTGATTTTTTATATATGTATATATATGTATATATTACATATGTGTATATTATATAGTATATATACATAATATACATACTATATGTATATATATCATATACATTATGGGATGTATATATACATATATACATAATATATGCATATGTTATATATAATACATACATAATACATATACATATGTATATATGTACATAATATATGTATATACATACAGATACATGTACATAATATAAGTATATACTTATAGATACACATGATATAAACATCTATATATGTATATACATTATAGATAGAAATACATATGTATACACATATATTTGTATATACTTATAGATAAACATAATATATACATCTATATATGTATATACATTATAGATAGAAATACATATGTATACATATATATATATATATATATATATATATATATATATATATAGTGTGTGTGTCTGTTTGTGTTTGTATGTACTCATAACTTCTAACTTCTCATGTCTTTCTTTGAACTGGCTTTGTTACCCTCCTGGTTTCTTCATTAATGAGTTAAAATAAAAACTTGACCTGTGTGTACTCTATATTTGTATGAGAATACTTTTTAGCATTTAAAAAATTATACATTTAACATTTTATAGGAGTAAACTTGGCCAAATATTTTAAGTCTTAAAAATGTACATGCTTTTTAACCTCGCAATTGCATGTCTAAGAATTGATCCTGAGGAGGTAAGGATGTGTTCAAAGACTTAGCTCTGAGAATGTTTAGAGATGTGCTGTGTGTAATAATGAAATACCAGAAACAAATGTGCAACATTAGGGCACTGATTAATACCTACATGGGTGTGTGTTTGGGTTTTTTTTTTTTTTTTTTAGGCAGAATCTCATTGTGTCACCCAAGCTGGAGTGCAGTGCTGTGATCATGGCTCACTACAACTTCAGATTCCTGGGCTCAAGCAATCCCCTCGCCTCGGCCTCCTGAGTAGCTGGGACTACAGGCGTGTGCCACCATGCCCCCTCCCTATAAGAATGGTTGTTTCCAGGTACATAAAATTTGTAAGTTTAAAGTTTTTCTTTTACCTTGTTCATATTTTCTTATGACACTTTCAAAAGAAAAAAGTTTGAAAGTCACAAAGTCTAGTTCTACTGTTCTCATTCTTGTTGATATCTATTGAGGTGCTTAGCCCCTGACTATAGTTTTTCCCTCTGTCCCAATTCCTGCTACTATCATAGGAAATTCAGAGCCCTTAAACAGAATTGATCCAACATTCTGGCTTTTTCATTCCTGAATTTCCCATTTCCAGTGATCTTTACCTCCTCTGCACTTTTGTAATTCACCCTAAGACATGTTGATCCTGTTTTCATTCAGAATTAGTCATTGGTCCTCTCTAACACTTTTGTGCTTTTTTTCTCTGCTTTGTTTTTAGATGAAAATGCTTTTGTTGTTTTTCCAATTTAAAAAAGAATGCATGTTTACTGGGAAAACTTTTCAGAAAATACAGAAAGATTTAAATTAGCACTCAGCATGTTGGTCACCTTAGACACATATTGCCAGGAATGGTTTTTTGTTTGTTTCATCTAAATGAGATCTTACTACTCATTTTACTTTTATTATCTGCTTTTTGCCATTGAACAATTTATCTTTCCAAGTCGGTAAATACAGATCTATATTGAAATTATTATGGCTGAAAATAATTAATTGTACAGCTATCATATTCTTTATATTCTAGGGTGTCTCAACTTCAGCACTATTGACATTTTGGGCTGGATAAGTCTTTGTTGTGGGAGGCTGTGTTGTGCACTGAAGGATATTTAATAGCCTCCCTGTCCCCTGTATCAGTACTAGATGCCAGTAGCTCCCATCCCTAGTTATGACCATCAAAAATGTCTCCAGATATTGCCAAATGTCTGCTGTGGGCAATACTGCCTCAGGTTGAGAACCACTGATCTACCCAATCTGCTATTGTTTGACATTTAGGTTTTATCTACTTTGTCACAATTTAAAGCAGCAGCACTTGTGAAGCTCCTAACATATACAAACTCAGCACATCTTTAAATTACTTCTGTCATAAATTTCTAGCAAGGAATGGTACACTTAAAATGTGGATGTTTATTCCCAGATTTCCCTCCAGAAAGATTGCATTAATGTAGAATACCATTAAAACAGCATAAATGTCATTTCCTGAGATCCTGTCTACTTCCAGGTATTGTCAATCTTTTTCATCCTGCTTTGTGATAAGGAAAACAAAATATTAACTTGTAATTCTTTGATTGCTTACCAGGTTGGAAATCTTTACTATGTTTATTAGCTATTTGTGTTACTGCTTTTATGAACAGCTTATTAATGTCCTTTGCTCATCCTTGATTTTGTAAGAGCTGTTAATTCCTTCTTCCAATTTATAATTTTTCTTATAACCTGATTTAAACCTTTTTTTCTTATAACCTTTATAAGGTTTCCTGTACAGAAGTCATACATTTTTATGTTTTTAAATTATCAGCCTTTTTATTATGGTATTACGTTTAATGGTGTCAAACTTAGAAAGATCACTACTAGAGCCAGGCCCGGTGGCTCGCACCTGTAGCACTTTGGGAGGCCGAGGTGGGCAGATAACTTGAGCTCAGGAGTTTGAGACCAGCCTGGCCAACATGGTGAAACCCTGTCTCTACTAAAAGTACAATAATTAGACAGGCATAGTGGCAGGCCTGTAATCCCATGTACTCAGGAGGCTGAGGCAGGAGAAGTGCTTGAACCTAGGAGGCGGAGGCTGTAGTGAGCTAAAATCACGCCCACTGCACTCCAGCCTGGATGACAGAGCAAGGCTCCATTTCAAAAAAGAAAGAAGGAAGGAAGGAACGGAAAAAAAAAAAGATCACCTCTAAAATATTAAACTTCAGTATTTTACTCTATTAGGCTAATCTTTTATTTTGCTAGTATCTTTCATACTCTAACACTAAATCTTTTTTCTCTCTAGATAAGTGCACCTTAAACTTGAATGTACATATACATCTGGAAATCCTATTAAAATGTGTGTTCTGATTCGGTAGGTTTGGCGTGGGATGAGAGATTCTGCGTTTCCAACAAGCTCCAGGTGATGCCAGCGCTGCCCGTGGCCACACTCGGAGTTACTGCTCCTAAACCTTCAGAGCTCAGTCCTCTGTACCCTCCATTCTCTGACTCCTTCCTGAAGTTGCTTCCTTTCCTACCTAGTGTGAACCCCAATGGCAGCAATTTCAACTATAGCTCATCTCTGTGTTCTTCTGGAACAACATTCCTGGCAATCTCCATTCCAGTACTGATGAAGCCACCATTTCTTCCAGTCTCCAGCCACAGCACCCCTGCAGGATATCAGATAGCTTCCACGTCCTTCTATTAAAAACATGTGATTTCTCAGGTACATCAGCAAGCCTTCACTTTGTTCCCTTTCCCATTCCTAGAGTAACTCTCTAAATGTAATCACCTCAAGCTCCAGTTCCCCTCCTCTCACACCTCTTAGTCAATGAACAGCAATGAAAGGAGAACTTCTTCAAGCCATCCAGTGGAAATAACATTTAGCGTAGTGACTACTGCACAATTAAAAAAAAAAACCTACTCAAAGACTCAACCGTGCCATATTAAGATTTTCCAATACTTGGGCCATCCAAGGTGGCTCATGCATGTAATCCGAGGACTTTGGGAGGCTGAGGCAGAACGATCACTCGAGGCCAGGAGTTCAAGACCAGCCCGGTCAACATTGCAAAACCTGGTCTCTACTGAAACTACAAAAGTTAGCCAGGTTTGGTGATGCACACCTGCAATCCCAGCTACACTGGAAGGCTGAAACACAAGAATTGCTTGAACCTGTGAGGCAGAAGCAGCAGTGAGCTGAGATTGCACCACTGCACTCAAGCCAGGGCGACAGAGTGAGACTGTGTCACAAAATGAATAAATAAACAAACAGCTTCTCATTAAAAAAAAAAAAAATTCCCCCCACTGGCAAGATGGCCAGATAGGAACAGCTCCAGTCTGCACCTCTCAGCAAGATCAACATAGACAGTGGGGGACTTCTGCATTTCCAACTGAGGTATCTGGTTCATCTCATTGGGACTGGTTGAACAGTAGGTGCAGCCCACAGAGAGTAAACCCAAGCAGGGTGAGGCATTGCCTCACCCAGGAAGCACGGGGGTTGGGGCATGCCCCTCCCCTAGTCAAAGAAAGCCATGAGAGACTGTACTGGGAGGAACAGTCTACTCCAGCCCAGATACTGCACTTTTCCCATGGTCTTCACAACCGGCAGACCAGGAGATTCCCTCCATTTCCTACTCTACTAGGACCCTGGGTTTCAAGCACAAATCTGGGCAGCCATTTGGGCAGACACCAAGCTAGTAGCAGGAGTTTTTTTTTTTTTTTTTAATACCCCAGTGGCACCTGGAATGCCAGCAAGACAGAACTGTTCACTCTCCTGGAACGGGGGCTGAAGCCAGGGATCCAAGTGGTCTGTGGCCAAGTGACTCAGTGGATCCCATCCCCATGGAGCCCAGCAAGCTGAGATTCACTGGCTTGAAATTCTTGCTGCCAGCATAGTGGTCTGAGGTTGACCTGGGATGCTCAAGCTTGGTGGGGGCAGGTGCAGCTGCCATTGCTGAGGCTTCAGTAGGCAGTTTTACCCACACAATGTAAACAAAGTCACCGGGAAATTCAAACTGGGCAGAGCCCACCAGACCAGCTCAGCAAGGCCACTGCTGCCAGATTGCCTCTCTGGATTCCTCCTCTCTGGGCAGGGCATCCCTGAAAAAACAGGCGGCAGCCCCAGTCAGGGACTTATAGACAAAACCGCCATCTCCTTGGGACAGAGCACCTCAGGGAAGGGGTGGCTGTGGGTGCAGTTTCAGCAGACTTAAACATACCTGCATGACAGCTCTGAAGACAGCAGTAGATCTCCCAGCACAGTGTTCGAACTCTGATAAGGGACAGACTGCCTCCTCAAATGGGTCCTTAACTCCCATGTATTCTGACTGGGAGACACCTCCCAGTAGGGGCAGACAGACAACTCAGATGGGAGAGCACTGGCTGGCATCTGGTGGATGTCCCTCCAGGATGAAGCTTCCAGAGGAAGGAACAGGCAGCAATCTTTGCTGTTCTGCAGCCTCCACTGGTGATCCTCAGGCAAACAGGGTCTGCAGTGAATCTCCAGCAAACTCCAGCATACCTGCAGCAGAGGGGTCTGACTGTTAGAAGGAAAGCTAACAAACAGAAAGGAATAGTATCATTGTCCACTGCTAGATCCCATCCAAACATCACCAACATCAAAGACCACAGGTAGATAAAGCCACAAAGATGGGAAGAAACCAGCACAAAAAGGCTAAAAACTCCAAAAACTGGAATGCCTCTTCTCCTCCAAAGGATCACAATTCCTGGTCAGCAAGGGAACAGAACTGGACTGAAAATGAGTTTGATGAATTGACAGAAGCAGGCTTCAGAAGGTGGGTAATAACAAACTCCTCCGAGCTAAAGGAGCACGTTCGAACCCAATGCAAGGAACCCAATGTCTAACCTGAAAACAGGTTAGACAAATTGCTAACTACAATAACCAGTTTAGAGAACACAGATGACCTGATGGAGCTGAAAAACGTAGCACAAGGACTTCGTAAAGCATACACAAGTATCAATAGCTGAATTGATCAAGTGAAAGAAATCAGAGATTGAAAATCAACTCAATGAAATAAAGTGAGAAGACAAGATCAGAGAAAAAATCTTACAATGTTCCTGCTAATCTTACTTAGATAGGTACAATTAAGAAGACTTCCATTTTACAGACCAGAAAATAAGGCACAGTGAGTAGATACAGCCAATGAGTGTCAGAGCAAGAATTGGCACCCATCCCATAAGCACCTCAGCTCTCCAACTGTTCTCTGCTGCTGCAGAATCACAGGAGGTCTTAGGGAGGTCCGAGAGCTCAATTCTAGCTAAAGTATCTGTATCTGTAAGAAAGAAAAGGTAGGAAATCTTTAGGCTTTTCAGCTCTTGAAGGCAAGTTAGTTTCACTCAATGTCCTCTTTAAAAATACTGTTTCTTGGGCTTACACGAGAAAAATTCTATTTAATGAGTCAGGGGCTTGTATCTGTATTTTTCATCTGTAATAGAGGAATGTTATCTCAAATTAGTGGTTTTCAAACTTTTTGTATTCACCAGACCTTTGAACCAGCTCCAATGGGGCTACTACAATCAGAGCGAGAAAGCAAGAGAGAAAGGGAGAGAGAGCGAGAGCGCTAGAGAGAGAGCCCTAGAGAGGGACAGCTGGCCCGCCCCACAAACCACCTCTCAGGTTTAAGTGAAGCCTTCGTTCTCTCTCGTGCAGAGACCATGCCATCCTTCCAGAAAGAAGCATTTTAGGACAAGAGACCTGGAACTGGCCTAAGGAGTGCCGGTGGAGGAAGCGTCGGATTTACAACAGTGGCTCTGCCTTCTTCCATGAGATTTCCAGTTTTAAATTCAACTCTCATTTACACAAATCCCACCCACCATGTAAATTTGTTGAACAATGTCCTGCACTCTGCACTTCGTGGCATTTAAAACTTTCACACGCGCTCGTGTTCTCTCTTGGAGCCCCGCGATCGCTGAGCCGCGCCAGGCAGCTAGCACCGCTGGGAGCGTGTCTCGCGCTGCCAGGGCTGAGGCCCCCCATCCCGCAGGAGCCCGCGCGGGGCTCAGGGCACCCAGGACTCGGGACGCGTCCCAGCTCCAGGTGGCACTGCCAACCTCAGGAAACCTGCCGAGCCCTAAACGTCTCCCAAGTGGCCGCAGCCTGCGACAGAGAGTGTCCCTCCCTGGAGCGCCCGGTGGCCTGCCCAGAGCACAGCCGTGGCCGAGGGGAGGACACACTTCTAACCTGGGGCGCCAGCAAAGACTGTCCGCGAGGGGAGACTGCACGTCCCGCCGCCCGCCCGCACCCGCCGCTCCACGAAAGGGCGCACCCAGCGGGCGCCGGCTCTCCTAGGTGTGAAGGCGGCTGAGGCCCCGCCCGGGAGGCACCGGCGCGGCTCCGGAGTGGGCCAGAGGGACGTCTGGAGGCGGGGCCCGGGCGAGCCCGCCCCCATGACCGGGCTATAACACCGGGTCCCGCCGGGCGGCAGCGGCAGGCGGGCGGAGGTGCGCGCCTGGGCCCTGGTGAGGCTGGGGGCGCGCGGGACCCGGCGCAGCTGCCGCAGCTGCCAGGAGGCAGAGGCGCCGGGAGGAGGAGAGGGAGGAGAGGGCGGCGCGGGCGGCTGGGTTCAAGGCACTGAGGCTGCCGGTGCTCCCTGGCTCCGGTTGCACTGCTCACTCCCGAAGGTGTTGCTTCCAGCTTTTGCCTCCTTAGGAAGCAGGGAGCGTCAGTGTTGTGAGACCCTGAGACCGGAGTGCCAAACCGGAGCTGGTGATGCCCCCGCCAGCCTTCAAGTGTTCTCAGGTTCTTCTTCTTTTTATTCATCTCTAGGACATGGACTTCCCGTGCCTCTGGCTAGCGCTGTTGCTGCCTTTGGTAGCCGCGCTGGATTTCACCTACCACCACCAGGAAGGGATGGAAGCGTTTTTGAAGACTGTTGCCCAAAACTACAGTTCTATCACTCACTTACACAGTATTGGGAAATCTGTGAAAGGTAGGGACCGTCTCTGCACACTTTCCCAAACCCTCAGTCCTCCCTTTCAGTATTCATTAAATATGCCCCAGCTTCCCATTTCCTCTTCCACGTACCTACCCTGAGGGGCACAGAACAGGTAAACCGGTACCCTGCTTGTCGGTTGTTTTCTGCTTTTGTTTTGTTTTGTTGGGAGGAATAGTTGGAAGAACTGAATTTTATTGGGCTTATCCATTGTAATTCAGTGTCACTGAGTCCTTTGCATTATTGGAGTTCTGTCTTTTTGGTTCTTGCAGACATTGGTTATTTTTGTTCCTTTTCAAGAAAACTCCAAAGTAAGTCCGTCTATCCATTTCATTTTCCCTTTGTCTGGGCTTCTTTAAATATGACTTGGACTGTTAATGTCATTTCTTCAAGTCTCTTTTAAACTAAAATAATGCGGTTTTGTTGGAAAGATTTCTAGGCCATATGTAATTAGCCTTTTAGTTTAAAGTTACGCAAAATTATCATTTCTACAAGTTTCTTTTAATCTAAGTAGTACAGTTCTGTTAGATTTGTGTCAGGTATAATTAGCCCTATGGCTTAAAGTTATGCAAAAAGTGGTTCTATAATTAAAGGCTGTTTTAAAAATGTATCCATTTGGTTTTTTGTTTGTTTGTTTGAGACAGAGTCTCACTCTCTTGCCCAGGCTGGAGTGCAATGGTGTGATCTCCGCTCACTGTAACCTTCGCCTCCTGGGTTCAAGCAACTTTCCTGGCCCAGATTTCCAAGTAGCTGGGATTACAGGTGCGAGCCACCATGCCCGGCTGATTTTCGTATTTTTAGTAGACGGGATTTCACCACGTTGGTCAGTCTGGTCTCAAACTCATGACCTCAGGCGATCCACCTGCCTCGGCCTCCCAAAGTGCTGGGATTATAGACATGAGCCACCACACCTGGCCTAAAATGTATCCGTTTGAAGAAGACAATGCTAGATAATAATATATATTAGTAGTGATTGAATCTCTTCCTAGCATTTTCATATTTATCATTAATAATTTATTAGTTTTAAGTTAGAAATTACATAAAATTATTTTCATTTTTATAGACAGCAAGTTTGAATCAGAGAAATTAAATAATTTGTTGAAGGTCTCCCAGATGATGAATTTTATTGCCAGGACTGGCACCCAGACCATTCGGACAAGGCAAATAATTTGATCAGATATTATTTATTTCTTAATCATCTTTTATTGTCCAGATGTTCCCAAAGACGTTACCAGAAAACTTAGTCATTAAATCAAAAGTTTCATAAAGTTTTTGCAATTTGGATCTCAACTCTTTGTAAGATATGTTCAAACTCTACCTGGATTTTAGCTCTGAGCCTTTGAGTCAGTTGAGAGTCTCATAATTACCATATTCTTAATCATTTTCAAAAATATCAAGCCTATGGCTTCTATATTTGTTTATGCCAGGCTTGCTGGCCCTAAGTCTGGCATAAACATATATTAAAGAAAAAGTATTATATAAATGTATTTATGTGCAATGTGAAGTCAGTATCATGGGCTGTGTGTAATAGTACTTTGTTTTTAAACAGCATTGCCAAAGACTTGGTGCCAGAATTACTCTGTATTACTCTATAATCCAAAATTATAGTGGTTGCGTGTGTGAGAAATCGTATCTTGAATCAGCGTACATATTCAGCCTTCTGAAATCATTTCTCCCCTAGGGCTAGAGTAGAGCAATTTAAAAAGATCTAGGAATACTAATTATATTAATTAAAAAATATAGAGCACAACTAGCTTGAGTTATTGTTCAGTCATCATTTTAACCACAAGATGGTGAGGATGTTGTTAATTTTAAGTACTAAATGATTTGGTGAGGTTTCCTGTTTTCAAACACAATGTGCTTGTGACGGTTGGGGGCTCTCTTTCCTAATGTGAATCAGCAAATGTGATCTGTCCTGCATGATATCAAACCACAATCACAGTAAAAGTCAGCAGGCTTAATATTTTTTTAAATTTTACCTTGTATGCACCCTTGTGGTTAAAGGCTTGAGGAGTTATCATGTAAAAATAAAATCTGACACTAGTGGTCAAATGTTTGTGTTGAGTATTGCTCTGAATAATAACTCAGATTAAGAAAAATCCCAAATCTGCCATTTGGCTCCAAGCAGTGGGCTAAACTGCACGCCAGTAACTGGGAGTCAGTTGCCAAAGTGTCACTGCATATTAGTGTGACAACTGAGAGATGGTGCTCTCCTTTGGTGGTGCTCTTTTCACTAGATAGACTATTTTTCCTAGCCGTTCTGACCTCTGGTGTAAGATAAGTTTGCTTAGAAAACAGAATTCATGACCCAGGTGCAGTGGCTCACACCTGTAATCCTGGCACTTTGGGAGGCGGAGGCGAGAGGATCACCTGAGGTCAGTAATTCAAGACCAGCCTGGCCAATGTGGTGAAACCTCATCTCTACTAAAAATACAAAAACATTAGCCAGGCATGATGGCATGCACCTGTGGTCCCTGCTACTGGGGAAGCTGAAGCAGGAGAATAGCATGAACCCAGAAAGCAGAGGTTGCAGTGAGCCAAGATCATGCCACTGTACTCCAGCCTGGCAGACAAGAGTGAAACTTCATCTCAAAATAAAACAATTTATTATACACATGTTATGTATTTATATTACATATGTTAACATGAGCAATCTTACCCAGAAGGGAAAGTAATATTCCTATGTAACCAAATACATTTTTAGTTTTTGTAAAAACTGAAACATATGTGATATGTATATATTTACATGTTTGTTTTAATTGTGGATTATATTCTGCTTGTTTTTCCATTTCACATTATTTCATCATGTATTTCCATGAATTGACAAAATCTGCAGATGTGAATTCGTTGCTGTATAGTATTTTATTCTCTTGATTAAGTGAATTTTCTTAGTCATTCACCTCTTTGGGCATCCGTATAGTTTTTGGTTAACTCTGCTATAAACACGGATACTATAAAACCATTGATGCATGTCATGATAATTACTTCCTATTATTATTGGTGATTTTTTAAAACTTTCTTATTTTGAAACTTTTAAAATTCACACAAAATTTAAGCACACACGTACCCTTTACCCAGGTTCAGCCACAGTAGACCATATTTCAGTTGAGCTTTTGAAGGAAATCCCACTACCTAGCGACATAGTCAAGAAAATCTTAGGTGAAACAAGAGAAGCAAAAAAGGACTGATGACTTAGTTCAGAAAAATCAGAAAAGGCACAGTGTCCATCAGTTCATTCAGTCCTCATTCATTCAATTAACAGAATATCTCCCATTTATTGCCCCAAACCCCTTAGTCTAGAAGGATGCCTGGCACATAATCAATAATCTATATCTATATATTTAGTGGATCGAATATTTGCTGAGCAAAGGTCATGGGAGGCAAAGATGTGTGTCATTCATTCCCTGCCATTAGGTACCCATTTTCAAATACAAACATATTTACTGTGAGTTTCTCAGGGTAGTCTCTCCACACACACACCCCAAAATTAGGAACATTTTATTATATTTTTAAAAAATAAACTCTTGTGTTGACGGTTGACTTTCAACAGATAGCAACAAAAGAGCTGCTCTGCTACCAAAAAAAAAAAAAAAAAACCAAAGGGCCGTTTTAAATGAGATTTCCTACCACCTATTTTAAGAATCTTTCCTTGGCCAGGTGTGGCGGCTCACATCTATAATCCCAGCACTTAAGGAGGCTGAGGTGGGAGAATTGTTTGAGCCTGGTTCCAGACAAGCCTGGGTAACATAGTAAGACCCGTTTCTAAGGAAAAAAACAAAACAAATTTAATCAGGCATAATGGTGCATGCCTGTGGTGCCAGCTACTTAGGGAAACTGAGGCATGGGAATCACTTGAGCCTGGGAGTTCAAGGCTGCAGTGAGCCATGATTGTGCTACTGTACTCCAGTCTGGACTACAGAGGAAGACCCTGTCTCAAAAAAAAAAAAAAAAGAAACTTGTCTAATCATCATTGTATCTGAATATGGTAGGTGGGATAATAACACCTTCCTTACTAGAGGTGATATTATTTGAGATTTTTTAAAGCCAGTCAAATTTTGTAGTCTCTGTTATCAAGTACTTTCCATGTAGTAGATAGTTTAATACATTATTTCAATCTCAACAACTCAAAGTAGGCATTATCCTCATTTACAAAACAGGTGAAATGAGCAACAGAGAGGCTGATGATCTTGCTGAAGATCACATAGCGAAGTGTTAGAGAGAGGATTCAAACTCAGATCTGCCTGTCTCTCAAGCACCCCTCTATTTTCTTCAAAAAAGCAGCTTGACACAGACGGGGATGATTCCATGGAAGCTGAGGCCGTTAGAGGGTTTTAGGACCATGGTTTGGGCACACTTGACTTGAAGGTATTAGCTTCTACCAAGGATCTACAGCTCTTCTATTCAAGTCAGTAGCCATTAGCCACCATTCAATTGAGGAGTTAAATTTGACTAGGCCAAACTGAGATGTGCTAGAAAGCGACTTTGAAGACTTAATACAAAAAAGTAAAATATTTCACTAATAATGTTTTATACTGATTACATGTTGACATGATAATATTTTAGATATGTTACATAAAGATTTTTAAAAATTAATTTTAAGTCCAGGAGCAGTGGCTCACACCTGTAATTCCAGCACTTTGGGAGGCTGAGGCAGGTGGATCGCCCAAGCTCAGGAGTTTGAGACCAGCCTAGGCAACCTGGTTAAACCCCGTCTCTACCAAAAATACAAAAATTAGCCGGGCATGGTGGCTCATGCCTGTGGTCCCAGCTACTCAGGAGGGTGAAATGGGAGGATCGCTTGAGCTTGGGAGGCAGAGGTTGCAGTGAGCCAAGACTGTACCACTGCACTCTAACCTGGGTGACAGAGTGAGCCCCCATCTCAAAAATAAGTAAATACATAAATGAAAATTTATTTCACCTGTTTCTTTTTACATTATTAATGTAACTACTAGAAGTTTAAAATTATATATATGACTTGCATGATATTTTGATCGGTTGTGCTGTTATAGAGAGCAATTTGTTATTAATTTTCTCCTGCGTACAAAAGGAATTCTATCTAGTTCATTTAGAAAATCTGGATCATACAACAAAGCACCAAAAA